>JAUMHN010409410.1:0-14636 GCA_032360265.1 Heliamphora ciliata
TTTTCGAAATTAATAAATTTATTTTAATTAAACAAATTTTTATAATCCTCAAAAATATTTTAAAAATCTAAGTGGGAGAGAAAATTTATTAACAGATAAATCCCGCAGTCTCCATTACCAGTTTGTAGGCGATGCAATTAAACTCTGCGTGTCGGTAGTAAGGTCTTCATTCTCAACGGACAGATTAATTGCGGTATCGCCAGTGCAAACCTCCTTTAGGGATAATTCTGGATAATTGTTAGTGTGAGACCCGGACCCGTCTCTTTTTTAGACTTATATATGTTTGACATGGTTTTGCATATATATTTCTGCGATGTATGATTTATGCATTTTGATGCATGTTTACGTTTAAACAAGCATGCGGAGTTGGTTCCCGGGGTTGTAGGGAGTTGTTGTGCGAATTTTAAAATTTCAAAAAAAAAAGAAGATATTTTGGAGGCCTATAAATATCTGGAGTCAGATATTTTTAAAAAATATTTTCAAAACTTAACTCCTAAGTTTCCTCAAGTTTTCTCTCTAACTTCTCGGGGGCCCGGGGCTTGGTTTTTGACAAACCAACTGCTGATCCTTGGTATCGGCATCGCGGTCTACGCATCCACCCAGTCAAAATTTCATTATAACGAAACTCGATTTTACACGTGGATCGAGATATCGAGTTTTAAACTCACCGAGATAGGATCCTAGACTGTATAACTGTTAGAGGGTACTACGTGTAATCCTACGTATTTCTACCGTTAAAAAACGTATGAAAAAGGTGTTTATGTTCGAGATGGGTTTTTGGTTTAAAAATCGATTTTCGGCGTTCTGGGTGGATGAAATCATATTTTGAGGGTTTCTTTTGCGGCTTTATGTTAAGCTTGAGCTTACATATCCTTGTGGGTATTAAAAACAGGAGTTTGGAGGTTCGATTTGAGACTTGGAAGCAAAAACAAGCACAACCCGTAGCTCAAAACTGTTTCTGGGCTGGTTTAGTCGACTAAACCCATAAGTTCAGTCGACTGGATCATCCTTTGGTGAGTTCAATCGACTAGACCTGGGAGGTCAGTCGATTGAAATTCTTTCTGTTTTGGTTCTCTTTTTCCAGTGTATTTTTCAGTCGACTGGAGGGTGAGTCTAGTCGACTGAACCTAAGCAGTTTTGGGGAAATGATGTGTTTTGGTTCAAGCTTTCCTTGTGTGATGTTTATTCGAGATTTTTTTTTTGTTGTGAAAGTTTATGGTTTCAAAAGGGATATCAGAGGTTTTCAAAAGGATGGTTTGAAAACGGGGTCTCGAGAAACTTTTCAAACGTGCTTGTGAAGGTTTGGAGTTAGCCCTCGGGGTTGAGTCTCAACTTCTAAAACGTTTTGGGAAAAATGTATTTTGACATGTTTTGTTTGATCTCCATGGTTCATGGATTAGATCTCTTTATATACATGTGTTGTATATCTGTTTTATGAGTTGGTTTTGAAATATTTTCCACAGATGTACCGTGACAGAGGGTATTGTTGAGTTGGGCTTCCATTGCTCCTCGGTGTAAGTCCGAAAATGTGCGCAGTGTAGGTGCTCTGTACCCTCAGGCTCAGGTCCCATAAATTGAGTGTGGGTGCTCTGTACCATCGGGCTCAAGTCCCGCAAATTGAGTGGTTCGGTTACATCCGTTAAGGGCGTCGTTGTCGTGACTCTGTACAGAACTTGTCATTACTAAGCCTGTGGGTTCGGGATAATGGACGAGAATCTATAGTTGTTACCTTTGTCTGTGCGGCAGAGTCGGTACATAAGATTACATTTTATCGTGTCTCCTCGGTTGCGTATCCCGAGTGGAGAATGCTGTATTTTTACTGCTTTTCTTTAACTGTGGTATGATATTTGTCAGGATTATATGCATGGTTTCAAGGTTGAAAATTGATGGTTTTTGAGAGGGAAAACCTTTTGGGCTTTTGTGGTCAAGCGAGCTCCCACCATATGATTGCATGACCTGTATTACAGTTTTACTGTTTATTTTCTATTGGACTTTGGCTCACGATGTTGAATTTTTGCTGTAAAACTTTTTTCAGGTGAGCAGGTGGAGTTGACCTAGTTGCAGAGGTGATGGAAGACTTGCTGTAGTTTTTTTTTTTTGAGACATGTACTTTTACATGTAGTGCCTGTTTATGGCTGATTTTATATGCCTTTTGGCGATATACTTATTCATGTATGAGAATGCATGCTTATCGTTTATGAGAGCTGAACTTTGGGACATCTGTTATCCAACTGTTGTATTTTAATTTTCAACTATAAAACCTATTTTCTAAATGGGTGTTTTGGTGGGCTTTCGTGTGACCCTGGTGTTTGGGGCGTGACAACTTGATATCAGAGCTCTGGGTTCGAATACCTATGAGCCATGAAAAAGAGGGTGCATCACCTTGTGAGGATGTGCATATGCTTGATTGCTTGTGTTTTAGCGTTTTGCTAGCATACGCATGATAGCTTGATTATGTAGGTATGGAGGTTGGACTTTATGATTGATTAGTCTTGCTTTCGGGCCTTTAGATTAACGTACTTGGGAGCCATGTTAGGACGCATTTCGCGGACGTGATTTCTAGTAAGAAATCTGGGTAGGTTGTTCAGAGTGAAGAGTCTTTCTTGTTAGTTCTCCTCGGTATGTGAGATGTGATAACATGATATTAAGTGGCTACATGTTAGCATGCCTATGTGTTATGTCTTTTATGTTAGCAATAACATGCTGTTTGGATGTTAATCCCGTTATGTTGCTTTTGTATAGAAAGATGTCCACGCGGGGAGGACGAGGCCATGGTCGAGGCCGAGGCCGTAGTTCTGGCCGAAGGGATGTTCCAATCCCAGATGTTGGGGATGCTAATGTACCCCAAGGACCTGTTGATGAGGGAGAGCTGTTGCGTGAGATGGTCGGCTCCATCTGGTAACTAGCTGAGGCCGCTAGAGGCAGGGAGAGTGTACCAGAACTGAGGGCGACGGTCGCAATGCGCGAATTCTACCGTATGGACCCTCCTACCTTTTTTGGGAATCCCAACCCCACCGTAGCCACTAAGTAGCTGGAGCTGGTTACGAGGATCTTGGATTCGCTTCAAATTGAGGAAGATGATCTGAGGGTTACTTGCGCTGCCTTCCAGCTGAGGGAAAGTGCTTACATGTGGTGAAAGTTCACCAAGACTACAGTGGCAGGTACATGGGAGGCATTCACGAAGGTATTTCTGGAGAAATACTTTCTAGCGACATGAGGGATCGCTATAGAGAGGATTTCCTATTTTTGACTCAGGGGAGTATGTCAGTTGTTGAGTATGAGGCTGAGTTTACCAGCTTGTCCCGGTTCGCATAGGAGATCATACCTACTGATGAGTTCAAGGTGAACAGATTTGAAAGGGGTTTAAGACCCGCTATTAGGGACAGAGTGACGGCATTCCAGATGCAGGTTTATACTGAGTTGGTACAGATGGTCATGAAAGTGGAGGACACTCTGAATGAGACGCGCCGAGACAGGGATAGTAGGGGTCAGCAAGGAGGGGAACGTGTACAGTCCCAGGGGCACAGGGAGAGCAAGCGCCGACGAACATCTGGTCTGAGTTCACATCCAGTGGGGTCGTATCCGCCACCGTCTTCTGCCTCTTCACCTCCCGTGGCTTCAACGGGATGGTCGGATCAAAGGGCGCTTTGTCATAGATGTCAGCGACTAGGACATCGTGCAGCAGAGTGCCGGAGTCCAGTGCCTGTTCAGGCACTGTCGCAGTCGCAGGCTCAGGGAAGAGGGCCAGTGGTATGTTATAGGTGTGGCCAGTCTGGACACATCCGCAGGGATTGCCCTAGAGGAGGGAGTATGCGGAGCACAACTGGAGCATTGTTACACCATCCGCCTAGGGACGATAGTCATCCAGATTGGCAGAAGGGGGCCCTTCAGTGCAGTCAGGCAGACAGTCTACGGTTCGAGGCCACAACGGACAGGCTAGAGCTTATGTTCTAGCAGATCCCCATTCATCCAGAGCACCGGTCGTGCCCGATGCTGCTGCTACAACCTCCATGATCCGAGGTACTATTCTAATCTATAGATCAAGGGCCAGTGTTCTCATCGACATGGGAGCATCACATTCATTTATATCATCTACTTTTGCATCTGCTTTGGGGTTGAAAACAGACTTGTTGGGTAATGCTTTGAGTGTGGAGACCCCAGTCAGTGGGAGTGTGACAGTGAGTTTTGTGTGTAGATCCTGTGTGTTGGAGGTCGCCGGTCATTGTTTAGAGTTTGACTTTATCATTCTAGACATGACCATGTTTGATGTCATCCTAGGGATGGATTGACTGACCACCTATCGTGCCTTTATCGATTACGATCGACGGAAGGTAACGATCTGTACACCGGCAGTAGATTATTTTTGTTTCGTGGGCGATTGAGGTGAGGGTTCGGTATCTTTGCCCAGTGTCGTGCGAAACCAGGGCAACTTGGGTTTCCTTTTTACAGCTCTTATGTTGGATGATGAGGTTAGGGTTCGAGGAGAGTTACCTCCAGTGGCCTATGACTATTTCGATGTTTTCCCAAACGATCTATTTGAGTTGCCACCGAGCCGTGAGGTAGAGTTCTCTATTGAGTTGATTCCAAGGGTTACCCCCATATCTATGCCGTCTTATCGATTTGCACCCACTGAGCTGCGTGAGCTCAAGGTACAGCTTCAGGAGTTATTAGATAGGGGGTTCATACGCCCGAGTACTTCACCGTGTGGAGCTCCTTCTCTTTTTTCCAAGAAGAAGGATGGATCCTTACGATTGTGTATCGACTACCGAAAGCTGAATCTGATAACAGTGAAGAACAAGTATCCCATGCCGAGGATAGATGATTTGTTAGATCAGTTGAAGGGGTCGAGCTGCTTTTTGAAGAAAGATTTGATATCAGGATACCACCAGTTGCGGATTAGGGACGAGGACATAGCAAAGACCGCCTTCCGAACTCGCTATGGTCACTATGAGTTTTTGGTCATGCCGTTCGATTTGACGAACGCACCAGCAACATTTATGGGTTTGATGAACCGCATCTTTCATCCGTACTTGGACAGCTTTGTAGTAATGTTTGTGGATGATATTCTCATCTATTCACCTACTAGGGAGGTGCATGAGGACCATCTACGCATTGTGCTACAGACTTTGAGAGAGCACCGCTTGTACGCCAAGTTTGATAAGTGCGAGTTTTGGATGTCTGAGGTGAGGTTTCTTGGACACGTAGTATCGACAGATGGAGTAATAGTGGATTCATCGAAGACAGATGCTGTGACAGGTTGGGAGCGACCGAAGAGCGTCTTCGAGATTCGTAGTTTTCTGGGCTTAATAGGGTATTATCGGCGGTTTGTGAAGGATTTTGCGAGACTTGCTGCACCGATGACGCGCTTAACATGAAAGGGAGTTGTGTTTGTTTGGAGTGAGGCCTGCGAGTCAGCATTCCAGGAGCTGAAGACGAGATTGACTAGCGTGCTAGTGTTGATTATCCCAGAGCGAGGCTCGGGATATACAGTGTATTGTGATGCCTCACACGACGGTCTTGGATGCGTTTTGATGCAGGAAGGGAAGGTTGTAGCCTATGGTTCTCGGCAGCTAAAGATTCATGAGAAAAATTACCCGACACACGATCTGGAGTTGGCTGCCGTGGTCTTTGCCTTGAAGACATGGCGTCACTATCTTTATGGTGAGCACTTCGAGATTTTCTCCGAACACAAGAGTTTAAAATACTTGTTTTCGCAGAAGGACCTAAACTTGCGCCAACGACGATGGATGGAGTTGTTGGAGGATTATGATTTTGATTTGCAGTATCATCCTGGGAAGGCTAACGTTGTAGCTGTCGCTCTCAGCAGGAGATCTCATGGCTCGTTAGCTTCTGTAGCTATACGGGAATGGGACATGCTTGGAGAGGTTAGGCAGTTTGATCTTTGTCTTGGGGATATAGCAATGGAGGCCACCTTGTTTTCAGTAGTTTCACGATCAGCATTGATTGCACGAGTGTTAGAGGTCCAACAAACGGATCAAGAAGCTTAGATGATACGAGATCTTGTTGCTAGTGGGGTGGATACAGCAAGATGGGTTGTGGGTTCAGACCAGAGTCTGAGATTGGCCGGGAGGTTGTTTGTGCCAGAGTCATGCCGAGCAGATCTACTACATGAATGTCATCATTCACGCCTTGCAGTGCATCCTGGAGGCACGAAGATGTACCATGACTTACGTCGTCAGTTCTATTGGACAGGGATGAAGAAGGATGTGCTTCAGTTTGTTTCTCGGTGTCTTACCTGTCAGAAGGTAAAGGTGAAACACCAGAAACTGGGAGGATTGCTACAGCCGTTACCGGTATCTGAATGGAAATGGGAGAACGTCACGATGGACTTTGTGTCGGGACTTCCTCGCTCACCTAAGGGAAACGACGCCATTTGGGTTGTGGTTGATAGGTTGACGAAGTCTGCCCACTTTCTCCCCATCCGCGTGAAGGATTCGGTGGACCGACTGAGTAGACTGTACGTCAAAGAGATAGTCAGGTTGCACGGAGTGCTAGTGTTTATAGTTTTTGACAGAGACCCGCACTTCACATCGCACTTTTGGCAGAGTCTTCAAGAGGCTTTGGGGACGAACTTGATGTTCAGTACTGCTTTTCACCCCCAGACAGATGGTCAGTCTGAGAGGACCATATAGATTCTGGATGATATGCTGAGGGCTTGTGTTCTTGACTTCAGAGGTTCGTGGGAGGATCATCTACCATTAGCAGAGTTTGCATACAACAACAGCTATCAGTCAAGTATTGGGATGGCACAGTATGAGGCTTTTTATGGTAAACCGTGTAGGTTACCAGTGTGCTGGACCGATGTGGGGGAGACCACAGTTTTGGGACCAGACATAGTGCAGGAGACAACGGAGAAGATCGCAGTGATTCACCAGTGACATCAAACTGCTCAAAGCCGCCAGAAGAGTTATGCAGATCAGAGGAGAAGACCTTTGGAGTTTGCAGTAGGGGATCACGTGTTTCTGAAAGTCTCGCCACGTAAAGGTTTGATGAGGTTTGGTCGTAACGGGAAGCCATCACCACGCTTTATTGGACCTTTTGAGATTCTTGACAGGGTTAGAGAGGTTACTTACTGCTTGGCGCTGCCACCTCAGTTAGCATCTATACACAACGTGTTTCATGTTTCTATGCTACAGAGGTACGAGCCTGATCCTTCACATGTGCTAGATTGGGCTGAGTTACGGGTTGATGCGGATGCCACTTATGAGGAGCGTCCGGTGAGGATTCTTGATACAAAGGAGCAAGTGTTGCGAGGCAGAACAATTGCTTATGTGAAGATCCTATGGCTTCATCATGGGGTTGAAGAAGCTACATGGGAGCTAGAGTCGAAGATGCATGTTGAATATCCAGAGCTTTTTCCTTTGTGACCTTGTAGTGAATTTCGAGGGCGAAATTCCTTAAGGGGGGGGGAGAGTTGTGAGACCCAGACCCGTCTCTTTTTGAGACTTATATATGTTTGACGTGTTTTTGCATATATATTTCTGCGATGTATGATTTATGCATTTTAATGCATGTTTTCGTTTAAATAAGCATGCGGGGTTGGTTCCCGGGGTTGTAGAGAGATGCTGTACGAATTTCAAAATTTTTAAAAAAAAGAAGATATTTTGGAGGCCTATAAATATCTGGAGGAAGATATTTTCAAAAGATATTTTCAAAACTTAACTCCTAAGTTTCCTCTAGTTTTCTCTCTACCTTCTCTCTAACTTCTCGGGGGGCTGGGGCTTCGTTTTTGACAAATCAACTGCTGATCCATGGTATCGGCATCGCGGTCTATGCATCCATCCAGTCAGAATTTCATTCCGACGAAGCTCAATTTTGCACGTGGATTGAGACGTCGAGTTTTGAACTCACCGAGGTAGGATCCTAGACTGTATAACCGTTAGAGGGTACTACGTGTAATCCTACGTGTTTCTACCGTTTAAAAACATATGAAAAAGGTATTTATGTTCGAGATGGGTTTTTGGTTTAAAAACCACTTTTCGGCGTTCTGGGTGGATGAAATCATGTTTTGAGGGTTTTCTTTTGCGGCTTTATGGTAAGCTTGAGCTTACATATCCTTGTGGGTATAAAAAATAGGAGTTTGGAGTTTTGATTTGAGATTTGGAAGAAAAAACAAGCACAACCCGTAGCTCAAAACAGTTTCTAGGCTGGTTCAGTCGTCTGAACCCATAAGTTCAGTCGACTGGATCATCCTTTGGTGAGTTTAGTCGACGGGACTTGGGGGGTCAGTCGACTGAAATTTCTTCTGTTTTGGTTCTCTTTTTCCAGTGTGTTTTTCAGTCGACTGGAGGGTGAGTCCAGTCGACTGAACCTGGGCAATTTTAGGGAAATGATGTGTTTTGGTTCAAGCTTTCCTCGTGTGATGTTTATCCGAGGTTTTTTTTGGTTATGAAAGTATATGGTTTCAAAAGGGATATCTGAGGTTTTCAAACGGATGGTTTGAAAATGGGGTCTCGGGAAACTTTTCAAATGTGCTTGTGAAGGTTTGGAGCTAGCCCTCGGGGTTGAGTCTCAACTTCTAAAACGTTTTGGGGAAAATATGTTTTGACATGTTTTGTTTGATCTCCATGGTTCATGGATTGGATCTCTTTATATACATGTGTTGTATATCCGTTTTACGAGTTGGTTTTGAAATATTTCCGTAGATGTACCGTGACAGGGGGTATTGTTGAGTTAGGATTCCATTGCTCCTCGGTGTAAGTCCGAAAACGTGCACAGCGTAGGTGCTTTGTACCTTCGGGTTAGTCCCCATAAATTGAGTGTGGGTGCTCTGTACCCTCGGGTTCAGGTCCCGTAAATTGAGTGTGGGTGCTCTGTACCCTCGGGCTCAATTCCCGTAAATTGAGTGGTTTAGTTGCCTCCGTTAATGGTATCGTTGTCGTGACTTCGTATAGAACTTGTCATTACTAAGCCTGTGGGTTCGGGGTAATGGACGAGACTTTTCCACCTGAATTACCCAAAAAAAGGTAATGGGCCAGAGTCTATAATTGTTACCTTTGTCTGTGCGGCAGAGTCGGTACATAGGATTACATTTTATCGTGTCTCCTCGACTGCGTGTCCCGAGTGGAGAATGCTGTATTTTTACTGCTTTCCCTTAACTGTGGCATGATATCTGTCAGATTATATGCATGGTTTCAAGGTTGAAAACTGATGATTTTTGAGAGGGAAAACCTTTTGGGCTTTTGTGGTCGAGCGAGCTCCCACCATATGATTGCATGACATGTATTACAGTTTTACCGTCTACTTTCTATTGGCCTTCGGCTCACGATG
Organism: Heliamphora ciliata; assembly: GCA_032360265.1. Lineage (NCBI taxonomy): Eukaryota > Viridiplantae > Streptophyta > Magnoliopsida > Ericales > Sarraceniaceae > Heliamphora > Heliamphora ciliata. Next base: position 9,292 of record JAUMHN010409410.1, read on the forward strand.
TGGGATTTTTGCTATAAAATCTTTTTCAAGTGAGCAGGTGAGTTGACCTAATTGCAGAGGTGATGAAAGACTTACTGTAATTTTTCCTTTTTGGAGACATGTACTTTTACATATAGTGCCTGTTTATGGCTGGTTTTCTACGCCTTTTGGCGATATATACTTATTCATGTATGAGAATGCATTCTTATCATTTATGAGAGCCGAACTTTGGGACATCTTTTATCCAACTGTTGTATTTTGATTTCCAACTGTAAAACCTATTTTCTAAATGGGTGTTTTAGTGGGCTTTTGCATGACCCTGGTGTTTGGGGCGTAACAGTTAGTGTGGATCACTTCTTCAACTGAAGGGTTCATTGCAAAGCGATTAATTTGAGATTAGGCGATGGTTAACACTTAGCTGTATATTATATAGTATTCTCTCCATCTGAGTCACTGCTATTATATACTGGACCGAAGCTATGTCAGTTATTTAATTTTATTTGGCTTGGTCAGTTACCTAGATAGTAAAATTAAAAAGAATTGGCCTATCTAGTCTTATGATTGATAGTAGACGTCCACCCATCGTGGCATGCTATTCACAGGTTACCAGGCTGCTGGCGAATTAATTTTAAAATGGTAGAGAGAACCAAATTAAAATAAATTTAATGTTTTGCTCATCATAATTAACGGTTTTATTTAATTATGTGATTCTCAAAAATAAAATAGATTTCAATCCACTCGCTTCAATACTCAAAGAAAACCAACTTACAGGACCAAAATTTTGTTGACTGAAAATGTAACTTGGATATAACTTTAACTACAAATTGTATTCCTTTAATACCAGAAAATGCGTTTGTTTCTGAAAAAAAGGTTCTTCCTCTGAGCCGAAAGGCATGAAGAAAAAAAATATTTAGAAACAGGGAGATACGATTTCTAGGGTAGTTAGTGGGCCATGGACTGGTGTAAAAAAACTGAAAGGCAGATGTTTTCACTGCAACCAGACCCAGCACTGAAAAAAGCTATGTCCAGTATTTCTCAAAAAGCAGAACAAATATGGTAATTTCTGTTCACTGGTTGTGGAAACATGTTTAGCGGTGTTATCTACTGGTACCTGGTGTGTAGATACGGGAGCCACTAATCATGTCTACAATTCATTGCAGGGGTTCTACAAAACCCGACAACTTAGTGATGGGGAGATTTACCTACATATGGGCAATAATACAAAGGTAACAGCAGTTGTAGTAGGAGATGTTACTCTCAGTTTTAGTAGAGACCGGATTTTAATATTGAGAGATTATCTTTATATACCTGCCATTAGAAGGAACTTAGCTTCCGTCTCTAGATTGGCTAAAAACAGATATTTGGTTTATTTTAATAATTCTATGGTTATTAAGGATAATAAACGGATTATCTGTTCTAGTACATTGGTAGGTGATCTTTATATTATTATTCCAATCTCTCCTATACTACAACTGACTGAAACGAATAATACATTTATATTACTATATAAGAGAAAATTTTCTTTTTTAATGAACCAAACGTTTCTTTGGCACTTACGCTTAGGTCATATTAATCTAAAAAGGATAAACAGACTAGTAATGTAGCACCCCTGTCCCGTTTTAATATAAACCAAATATAATTTTGGAACCAACCCAATGTAAAAATCCTTTCTTTGGAAACTATGTCTTTAAATAACCTATACGTGCCTCTAGATCAATTATGAGAAACTTGGTTCAAAACAATTTTCGACATTCAAATCCAGCAGAGACTGCTCGAGCGGACATCCCATCGCTCGAGCGGTGACACACCCGAGAGTTTTTGCTTAAAAACTGTGAAAAATGCTTATATTCTAAAAACTTGATTCAAATGATTGATTTTCCTAAACCTGTTTTGAGAGGATAAAACCGAGGAAGGAAAATACGTAATTGAGAACAAAATTGTCATTCATTATAAACTAAACGTTTCTGCCAAAATCATTCTTTGAGAGATCATAACACTCAGCTCAATCAAAACAATAGCATCCTCACATGTATGCACCACATGAATGTATGACCCTAAGGTCTTACAACAGTAATTTGGTTCAAAATTACAATAATCCAACCATTCAAAAGAAGAGATTACATCTCTACACTTTCATTTCTCAAAAGTTAACTATCCAAAGAAATAATGTAATCCTATTAACTTTTCCCAGAAAGCTATCGACCACTGGTCTTACTTTATGGCCTTCTTTCCGTCGTCACCTGAAATGTTGTTAAACAACAAGAGCCGAAGCTCGTAGGAGCAAGACTAAAATTGAATACATGCATGATATGCGAAGATAGTTATGCAAGATGCACAAATAAACTTGATCACTTCATAGTATTTGTTCTGAAATAATTTTTTCTTGCATAACCGGGTTTCGTAAAGAAGGATTATCACTCCATGTTTTCTTTTCATACCCATAGGAATACTCATCTTTTACCATTAATTCATCAATTTTACTATTCTTAATTAACGCAAACCATTTCATCATCTTGTCATATTACCAAATTGAGGTGTCTCTAACCCAAGTTCATCACTACTCACACACACTTACACACGCTTTACCAACTCATTTCACGTTTCACCAATTCATAGTTCAAAATCATAAGCACCGGCATTGGACAAGCGTATAGACCCATGTAGCATTACACTCAATCCGACCACATGGGCCCCGTGAGGTAACGGTACATTCTATACCCCGACACGACTAACGTCTTTTCCCGGTCACTAGCCGATGGGTAGAGAACCCAACTACGTCCTTTCCTGATCATTAGCCGGCAGGCAAAGAACCTTATCTGCGCAGTTTTTTAGACTTTCACCGAGGAGAAACTCGTGCCCAACCTTAAATAATTTAGATACCGGTCCTTTTTAACATATCACAACACAACACACACATGTGAGTCCAACCCAAATGGTTCCTCTCACCAACCCATTTCATTATACAATTCCATTATCCACATTTCCACTAATCTCGGCTCAAAACTGAATTATTCATTACGTGGCTTCAAATTCACAAATTCATTGGTTTTATTCAATAAAGCCCGCTTTTGACTCGATATCAATATACGTCACATGAATTTATGAAATTAAATTCACAATAGGTTATGATAACCCTCAATTTAACCATTAATCATGTCAACTTCACCATGCAACACCCTTAAACCCAAAAGCCCCAATTTCCATAATCTACCCCAAAACACGAATCCTAATTTCTTATTTCTCACTCCAATCACAAGATAGAACAATATCACGATAGGTTAGTGTTAAATCCCTCACATATCCGAGATTCAACCCTCATTATCACCAAACTCGAACTTGGGGTTTCAAAAATCACAGACTTTATGTCTTTATGTTCACAAATTAGAAAATGCGGCACATATCACTTAAATATTCAAAAAAATTCTTGAATCCTACCTTTTTAATACTAGATCTATAAGCAAAAGCTCCAGATGAGCTTCAATTGCTTGAATCTCCAATCACATGGTGAGAACACCGTCTCCAAGGCTAAGATCGAGTCTTCAACAATTGAACCACTAAGAGGAAGACAAAGAAACCCACTCCAAGAAGCCAAACAAGCCCATATTACCTCTCAAACCCAAACCCTAACACTCACTCATGCTTTAGAGAGAAAGAGACATATGGAGAAAAATGAGAAAAAGAAGTTCCACGCCCCTTTTTAAAACATCAGGTCCGCGACAGTCCGCTCGAGCGGTCACACTCCAAAAAACCCTCTACCACCTCACCGCTCGAGTAGTCGGATCTCCGCTCAAGCGGTGAGCTTGGGCTGGGATCCCGAATTACTAAAGCTGTAATAGAACCATATATATACAAGGCATTACTCAACATTTTTCCATAAACACATCCTCGACCATCACTAATAAGCACACACAAACTTAAGAATAAACTTTCATGCATGGCTTATGTTCCCAAATATCTCCACAGATCATGACATATGTGTTTTCGTAAATTAGCAAGAAAATAACGAAGGTTCGAGTCACTACAGGTAGCAGATGGACCTTTGAGTTCATTAGAAGTGGAGGCACTTCCAATATGTGAATCTTGCTTAGAGGGTAAGATAACCAAGAGGTCTTTTTCGGCCAAAAGCTATAGAGCTAAAGAACTATTGGAGCTGGTTCATTCTGATGTGTGTGGTTCTATGAAAATTCGGGCTAGAGGTGGCTTTAAGTACTTCGTCAGTTTTATTAATGACTACTCAAGGTATGGATACATTTACCTAATGTACCGTAAGTCTGAATGTTTTGAGAAATTCAAAAAATTTAAGGCAGAGGCGAAGATGCGTCTGGATAAAAGTATCAAATCACTACGATCCGACCGTAGTAGAGAATACCACTTTGAAGAGTTTAAGGACTACTTATTATCAGAGGAGATTACATCCCAGTTGACTGCACCTAGCACTCCACAGCAGAATGGTGTAGGAAGAAAGAAGGAATAGGACTCTTATAGAGATTGTAAGGTCAATGATGAGTTATTCAGGTTTACCATATTCGTTTTGGAGTCTCACTTTAGAGACAGCGGCTTACATTATGAACATGGTACCTTCTACGTTAGTACCTTCTACTCCCACAAAATTATGGACCAGGCGTAAGCCTAATCTGAAACACATTCGAATTTGGGGGTATCTAGCACATGTGATGAAAGGGAACATGGGTAAGTTGAAACCGAGGACAGAAGTCTATTTCTTTGTAGGGTATGCCAAGGAAACGAAGGGTGATCTATTTTATAATCCTAAGGATCAGAAGGTCATTGTTAGCACTAATGCCCAATTATTGGAAGAGGATTATATTATGGATCATAAGCCCAAAAGCAAAATTGTTCTGGAAGAACTGAGTGAAAATACCAGTAGAATAGAAGAGAAACCTAAAGTCACTAATATTTCATTACCTCGTCATAGTGGGAGGATTATCAGGACAGGTGTAAATCAAGAACAGGGTGCTGATGCACATGGTTCATATTTTGCACAGCCTGTTACTGCTAGTACACATACATAGATAGTGCCTCGTCATAGTGGAAGGGCTGTTCATCAACCTGATCGGTATATATTCTTGGGAGAGTCGTTTGACAAGATACAAGCAGAACTAGATGCCGATCTCTGTAACTACAATGAAGCACTTAAAGACAAACATGCAGATCTTTGGAAAAGGACTATGAATTCAGAGATAGGATCTATATATTTCAATCAGGTCTGGGAACTTGTAGAACCACCCGAAGAGATAAAATCCATTGGATGCAGGTGGATCTACAAGAAAAAGAGAGGAGCAGACGGGAAGGTTGAAACCTTCAAAGCTAGGCTTGTTGCTAAAGAGTTCACTCAGAAAGAAGGGATC
>JAUMHN010409432.1:0-89275 GCA_032360265.1 Heliamphora ciliata
TTTTGAGATTATGGGTCAGAGTGCAATTATAGTTCTTTAGTGGTGTGAACTGTAATTCAGTGTTTTATGAAAATTGCGAAAATTGCTACTGTTTTCCATAATTGCAGGTACCGCTATGCATCTTTCTTTAATTACAAAAATCGCTGGTAGGTGTTTGTGTTCCACTGGAAGTCTTACTCATAATTACTCCCCAGGTCCCTGCTGTAACCCTATATATACCCGGGCAGGCTGAACCAATTTGAGATATAGATCATATATAGATGATAGTTCATGTATCATTATCATTGAGATATTATTTTTGTCTTTCAAATACTTAAATATGTCGGGGTTCTGCCGGTACAAGTTCTCGGAGGATCGTAACCCACACTACGTTCGAGGATCGTGTAAGGGAATACAGTAGAAGATCTGACTAGAGTTTCAACTCGGAATCAAGTCGTAGTTGAAGATTTGATCTACAAGAGGTATTTTTCTAAATTAAATTTGGTTGCACGGGTTTTATTTTGATCGTTCTTCATCAAAAGTTTTATCTGGAGCCCGTTTAGGCGTTTGCTCGTTCAGATAATTTTTTACCAAAAATTATTTTACAAAAACAATAATCTTGGCAGTATTACCTTCAGCAAATTGGTATCAGAGCCGTTTTGTTTTTTGTTTACGATTTATTGGGGCCGGGTAGATTTAGAACTGCTGCTAACTTTGTTTTGCAGGCGTTCTAATCCCGATTTTATGATCATCTATTATTTTCATGTTTGATTGAATGCGTAGATGATGATTATTTAATTAATTTTTAATCACGAGGGTTGACCGTGATAAATTAAGTTTTTTTGATCGAATGTGAGCCTACGGGACATTGGTTTCGATGTAAAACATTTATGATCAAAAGTTTTTTTTCTAGTTTATTAGAAAGAAAAAAATAAGAACATGTATGGAAGAAATGGCGGTGGTTGGCAGTGGTTCCGGTAGTTTTAACCGCGAATAAGTTTTTTTTAATGCTTTGCAATTTTTTTTTCTCTTCAAAATTTTTTCTGGATTAACAAAAAAAAGCTGCCGTAGAAGCAAACGGCGCGGCAACCCGAAGCACCAAATAGCAATCAACAGTCAACCAGTGGCTTCGGTGTTTCTGCAAAGAATTTTGATGCAAGCGGAAGACTGGAAGCTTATCTTTTAACAGGAGACTGAAACACTTAAGAGCTTCAGATAGATTATAAAATTAAAATTTATATTTATCTTGCATTTAATTTTTTTATTAACTGCGTGGATGATAAATATTGATTTTAATTATCCTGTTAATTTAATTAATTCAAATATTCGGTTTTAATTAAAATATTTTGTAACGAAAAATAAAATTAAGTTTTTTAATTAATTAATTTTAATTAAATGGAAAAATTTTAGATATTTTATTTTTTTACAAAATATCACGTTTAAAAGATGATTTTTTAAATCAGATATCTTAGAAAAATGTGAAAATTAATTCCGAATTTTGAATTAATTAAATGACAAATATTTAAGCGAAATAAATTATTATTTTTTAAAAAATGTGAAACGAAAAATAAAATAAATAAATACCTTTAATCACTATCTTAGATGAAAAGCTGGAGAAAAAACTGTACATTTATTAAATTTTATATGTTACGCATTTAAACACGAAAAGATGGTTTGATAAACTAGAATCTTTAGAATCATGTACACGGAAAGATGTTTGATTCTTTCAGATTGTGTGGCTTTCGAAATTAATAAATTTATTTTAATTAAACAGATTTTTATAACTCTTAAAAATGTTTTAAAATTCTAAGTGGTAAAGGAAATTTATTCATGAATAAATTCTGCGGTCTCCATCACCAGTTTGTAGGCGAAGCAATTAAACCCTGCGTGTTGGCAGTAAGGCCTTCCTCCCCATCAGACAGATTAATTGTGGTATCGCCAGTACAAGCTTCCTTTAGGGATAATTCTGGATAATTGTTAGTGTGGATCACTTCTTCATCTGAAGGGTGGATCACTTCTCTATCTGAAAGTTTCATTGCGAAGCAATTAATTTGGGATTAGGTGATGGTTAACACTTAGCTGTATATAATAGTATTATCTCCATCTGAGTCACTACTATAATATATACTAGACCGAACCTATGTCAGTTATTTAATTTTACTTGACATGGTCAGTTGCCTAGATAGTAAAATTAAAAGGAATTGGCATGTCTGGTCTTATGAAGGATAGTAGATGTCCACCCATCGTGGCATGCTATTCTCAGGTTACTAAGCTGCTGGCGAATTAATTTTAAAATGGTAGAGGGAACTAAATTAAAATGAAATCAAAGTTTTGCTCATCATAATTAACGGTTTTATTTAATTATGTGATTCTCAAGATTAAAATAGATTTTATCCCACTCGCTTCAATACTCAAAGAAAACAATGTGGGAACATTATCTACGGTTAATGTATGGTTATCTGGGCAATTCAATATGAAGAACTTGGGAGAAGCCAATCACATCCTTGGGATCAATCTTGTGCGAGATCGAAAACAAAAGATGTTGGGCTTATCACAAGCAAAGTACGTATATCGATGATATCCTTACTCGTTTTAGCATGCAGGATTCCAAGAAAGGATTTCTCCATTTCAGGCATGGAATCACTCTATCCAAGGATCAGTCTCCTAAGATACCTGATGAGATAGAGAAGATGAAGGCTGTTTCTTATGCTTCGGTAGTAGGAAGCCTCATGTATGCTATGCTTTGGACTAGACCCGATATCTACTTTGCCATTGGCATGGTTAGCAGATATCAGTATAACCCAGGATAAGAGCATTGGACTGCAGTAAAGAGTATAATCAAGTACCTAAAAAGGATTAAGAATTATATGTTGGTTTACCAGGCAGACAGTCTAATACCTTTGGGGTACACAGACTCAGATTTCCAATCTGACAGGGATTCTCGTAAATCTACCTCAGGATATGTGTTTACATTAGGAGGTGGAGCTATAAGTTGGAGGAGTATCAAGCAGTCCTGCATTGTCGATTCCACCATGGAGGCCGAGTATATGGCAGCTTCTGAAGCAGCCAAGGAGGCCATTTTGCTCAGGAACATTCTATTGGATCTAGATGTGGTGCCTTCAGTTCAGTCGGCTATTACAGTTTACTGTGAAAATAGTGGAGTGGTTGGAAACTCGAAGGAGCCAAGGGTCCATAAGAAAGGCAAGCACATTGAGTGTAAGTATCACATGATACGAGAAATTATACAGAGAGGTGATGTTGCTGTGACCAAGATTGCATCAGGAGACAACCTTACAGATCCTTTTACAAAGAGCTTACCAGCTAAGACTTTTGACAGTCATGTAGAGGGTATGGGAGTCAAATGTATGGCAGTATGATTTTGAATATAAGTGGGAGATTGTTAGGGTTGGTATACTGAAAATCATGTTTTTAGTATTTAATTTTATTTTAATAAAATTAGTTTTTCATTTTATGAGAATCTTTATGAGCAATGTATGTATATCATTTTTTTGTTATGTATAGATGTCTAATATTCTGTATAGTATTTAATCTGGTGTGTAGAGTACGGCTTACACACGGAAGACCAGATTTTAGGTTCTTACAGAATATAAATTTTATATTTACAGTTTAGATGGAAATGGACATATCATTGGTACAACTGTGGAACAAATTTTAGTAGGTCTGTCTTGGTTACGAGGAACAGATAAAAGCGTTGTCAATTGTTCTGACTCTCTGTTCCAGTACACATTGTGTGTATTTAACGGGACATTTGGGGTAATTAATTTAGTACTGACTACTGACTACATAAATTAATTCACACATCAAGATTATTATGAATAGTGCTTATCCTCTTAATCCTGAAAAAATTATTGATTTGCATATATTTAATATTTATTATTTTGATTCATTAGAGGGTGCGATCTTATATAGGTCTATATTCCTGGTGGGTTGGATAGCGATATTATTTATATGGCAAATATTAATTATTGACGGAATTCACGTCTCAAAAGATCGGGATTGACGATACCCCCTTAAGGATGCTTATACGTTTTGACCGGGCCAAACCATACAGGTGGATTTGATTATTCAGCGGTCAAATAAGTTAAGCGGAAGGGCTTAAGGAATATCAAGATGCCAATTAAATTAAATTGTCTGTAATTAAATTGGCAGGTATTGAAAATCTTAACGTGGGGAGAAATGGTAAGCATTTAATAACAGGTGCTTAATGCAAGAATGTCTTGAGATTATGGGTCAGAGTGCAACTATAGTTCTTTAATGGTGTAAACTATAATTCAATATTTTATGAAAATTACAGAAATCGCTGCTAATTTTTCATAATTGCAGGTACCGCTATGCATCTTTCTTTAATTACAGAAACCGCTGGTAGGTGTTTGTATTCCACTGAAAGTCTTACTCATAATTACTCTCCAGGTCCTTGCTGTAGCCCTATATATATGTGGATATGCTGAACCAGTTTGAGATATAGATCATATATAGATGATAGTTCATATATCATCATCATTGAGATATTATTTTTGTCTTTCAAAGACTTAAATATATCGGGGTTCTACCGGTACAAATTTTCGGAGGATCGTAGCCCACACTACGTTCGAGGATCACGTAAGGGAATACAGTTGAAGATCTGACTGGAGCTTCAACTCGGAATCAAGTCTTAGTTGAAGATTAGATCTATAAGAGGTATTTTTCTAAATTAACTTTAGTTGCACGGGTTTTATTTTGATCGTTCTTCATCAAAAGTTTTATCTAGAACCCGTTTCGGCGTTTGCCCGTCCAGTTAATTTTTTATCAAAAATCGTTTTACAAAAATAATGATCTTGACAGTATTACCTCCAATAGTTTACCTATGAAAACGAAGTGTGGAGTAATAAGGTTCAGTAGTGTAAGGCGTGGTTTGGCTGACTTGGGGTGATAGGTGAGAAATTATAGGTTACGATGTTTGTGATTGATGTGTGCTCGAAGAGTGTAAGTGCGGAGGTGTCTACATAGTGGTGGGAGTTACTAGTAATTCTGGATGAAAGGTCTCAGTATTGGATTTCCTTTGTGTGGCTCCATGCGCTTTCTATGTGAGCTGCTTGGATAGTGGGCTTGAGACCGTGACGTGGTGGTGATTTGCCTAGCAGGAATTAGGTGAGTAAGCGCAACCTTCTGGAGTGAGGTCTTGGTGCGATGGGCATGTTGATGTACATGTTCGTGTGGGATTAGTGATGAGCTTGTTGTCCTATGGGATACGTTGTATAAGGTATGAGGATCGATGGTGTTTGTATGTGTGCGAAGGAGGTCGAAGTGTTGAGGGCTTGGTATAGTGGTTGATTTGAGTTTTGTGATAGGGATTGACGGAAGTTCAAGGTAAGGTTTACAGGTTCTTTGGAGGCCAAGTGCTAATGGGTACTAGGAGTACACTAAGGTTGGGTCATGGTTTCTTGTTTACCCTATTTTTTTCTCTGGACAGAGAGAGAGTTTCCTTGTAGACGATTATTTGGTGTGAGTTATTTCATCTTGATTGGATGGAGATGCAGGGATCTTGATTGATTCAGATTTGGTCATGTTATGAGACTGTGAAAATCTCTATGGATCTTGTATCTATATCTCTGTTGAGGTCCTTTGAGTGTGATAAACATGGTAGGTCGTAGTAACCTAGTCAGAGTATGACTTGTTATGTATGATGGTTGAACCATTTGAGTTGTGTTCCCTGTGAGTTCGGGTTGGGGGACCAAGAATGTCTATGCTTGTTCTTGTTGACATGGGAGTTAGTGTTGAGACACAGAGTTCTTTTTGCAGTGATTAGCTGAGGATCGTTAACCGTTGTGTGCGGCCTACTCCTTGTGAGGTCGGGTTGGTGGGTTTTTGATAGACTTTTGTGAGTCTGGCTTTATCTTTCGCTTGGGGCTTTGAACTGTTCAGAGTTCTTGGTGTTGAGGAGTGATCATTGACTATGGTAAGCGTTTTGTTCTGGCATAACCATTTGTTCGGGTAGTGGTCCCGAGAGTATGGTAAGGTATAAGTCAGGAAGGATTTGATGTTTGAGAAGCTTTAATTAGCTTGGCCTATTCGGACCATTTTAATTTTTGCGACGTTTCGACGTGCTGTTTATTATTTTTATAATAGCATGTTTATGTGCATTTTATGCATGTTCAAGTTTAGAAATGCATGTTGGGTTGGTTACCTGAACCGTTGGGTGTTGTGGTGTGGGGTTTTAAAAAAATGATATTATTTTCTTGGTCTATAAATATCTAGCCTTAGATATTTTAGTGGAGATATTTTCTAAAACTTACAAGTTAAGTTTCTTTTTTCCAAACAAAAACCTTTGCCTTCTCTCTAGTTTTCTTGTGGGTTCAGGCTCGGTTTCAGGCGATCCGGTAGCGGATCCTTAGTATCCCCGCCACGGGCTTCGCATTCATTCGGACGGAATTTCATTTCAACGAAGTTCGTTTTTCATAGAGTTTGAGGCTACGAGTTTTTGACTCAACGAGGTAGGATCCTAGACTCTCATGTCTTAAAGGGTGTTACATGTAATTATATGTGTTTTTATCGTTTAACAATGCATGAAAGGTTCGTTTATGTTTCGAAAAGTTCAATTTCGGCTCAAAATCATTTTCGATTGGATGAAAAGGGTTTTGAAGCTTTCTTTCTGGTGTTTCTTTGTAGCTTTGGGCTTGAATATGTTTGGGGGTTTCAAAACGGGTGTTTTGCTGGTTTAATTTGGGCTGCGAAGCTTCTTCCAGTGCTAGGATTTGCTTTTCGCCGTCACCTAGTCGCCTGTTCTGAAATTTGAGAATTCTGGTTTTTTTATGTTGATACCTTTTTTGTTTGTGTCGACACTTTTGGCTGTTTGTGTCGACACGTTTTCTGTTGGTGTCGACCCTTTTCTTTCTGTTGGTTTTGAGTATTCTGTTGCTGTTTGCATTTAATCTCTTGGTTCTTTTGTGTCGACACCTTTTCTATTTGTGTCGACTCCTTTTTCTTGTTGTGTCGACACTTTTGCTGTTTATGTGGACACCTTTGTTGCTTATGTTGATACAATTTCTGTTTGTGTGGACATCTTTGCTGTTTGTGTCGACACCTTTACTGGTTGTGTTAACACTTTTTCTTTTGTTTAAAAGATCGGGGTGAGTTCCAAAAGTCTGTGGTATCCTAGAAAGTAATGTTTGTCGATGCAGAGTAGGCTTCGTAACTCTTTTTCTAGAAAGGGGAGATTAGAAAATATGGAGTTTTGTGAAAAACTGTGTTTTGGAGGTTTGGAGGTTTGAAGCTAACCCTCGGTGTTGAGTCTTACCTTTTAAACGTTTTGTTGGAAACGGTCAAAACTTGTTTTACATGCTAGGTGATGTCCATGGTAGATGGATATTGGATCTTTTTATACATGTTTAATGTATAATTGTTTAAGTGTTTTTATAGTTGAGCTATGGGTTAGGCGAAAGGAACCTTTTGGATTAGACTCGCGATGTTGTGGGTTTGGTGAGAGGAACCTTTAGGGTTGGGCTTACGCATCTGTGTTGTGATGTAAAATCAAAAGGACCAATTTTGGGATCTAAGGATCGAGCAAGTTTGGGCACGAGTTGCTCCACTGTGAGAGATCGAAATAGCATATTGGGGCAAGTGATTGTCCTGCAGTGAAAGATCGCTAAGAATTGCATATTAGGCCACTCCGAGTGACTTTCCGAAGGTGAAAGACCGTGAAGAATCTGTGATTGGGTTAGTATTATCCCACGGTGAAAGACCGTAAAAGAGTATGGCGTGCATATAAACACTGTTGTGTGTGCGTGCGTGTGTGCGTGTTTTCTAGGTTGTATGAACCAAGTGGAAAATAACATTTTGGTTACTGCTTTTCTTTAACTGTGAAACGTTATCTGCATGTTGAAATGCTTGATTTTGAGGATCGAAAACATGGGGTTTTCAAGATGGAAAACCTTTTTGACTCCTGTGGTTTAGTTTTTATGCTATGTGATTGCATATCCCGCTTTACAGCTTTATAGTCTGTTTCTATTGGGTTTGGGCTCACATTGTGGGATTTTGTTGTAAAACTATTTTCAGGTGAACGTGGTCCTGTAGGTTGACCTTGAGGTGTCCGGAAGTGGCTGATGCCAAGACTTTTGTTTTGTCTAGATAGGTAGTTTATACCTTTGTATATGTTTTATGTTTGGATGTAACTTGTTGTAAAGCATATGTATTTCTTTTGGCTGTGGGTCGATGTATGAATAATTTATGCTATCGAGAGAAAGCTTGGGTTAGTTGTTGCTTTCCGTAGTTTCTTACTACATTTATCGTTGCTTGGTTCAATGGTTTACAAAAGAGATTTTCAAACGGTTTATGTTTCATTCAAACTCAAATGCTTCGAGGAAGATTTTGGAACGACCTAAACTTCTTTTAAAAAGAAAAGTTTTTCTTGTTCAGAACATGTATTTTGTTTTCAAGGTTTGGCGTTTGGGGCCGTAACCGTAGTCTCTTGGCTACTCTTTTAAATTAAATAAAATCTTGGTAGTACGATTTTATAAAGGTTTTAGTCACGTTTTGGCCTTATGGCTTTCATCCCTTTTGTTTGGACGATTTTGGTAGTTGTTTATGGACTTTTTGCATGACCTAGAGTTTAGGGTGTGACAGTTTATGCTTGCCACAATTGGGCTCTCTCCGAATTACCCTTCCAAATGCCATGGAAATAGGGTTTAGGCTTGCCATAATTGGACTCTCTCCGAAAATACCACCGCAGTGGGATTAGATCCGCTGAATTAGGCTCTCTCCAAACTACCCAATTTGCACATGTCAACACCACTTCCAACAATATAACTATGACTCAAATGAGCAACTAGATCAAACGGACATGCATCCAATAAACATAACCAAGGTACAAGATGTGACTCACAAAATGCCCTAGGTACAAATATAACAATGCTCATGGTACAACTATAATAATGCATCATGGTACAACTATTCAGAGCATGAAGTACAACTACTCATAGCATGATCTCCACCATGTGTCAAGAATTAATTCTTATTATAATGTGCATACTATCATGTCATGTCATGTCATGTCATGGTTCATATAAACTCTAGCACAATAAATCATATTATTCAAGTATTCAACTCCAATCTAACCAAGGCATGAAAAATATGCTCACACACATCACCTAGCACATTACTTTAAAATTTTAGAAATTAATTTATAATTTGCAACAACCAATTGGGACATTTAGATCTTGAATAAGATTTTGGTTTTTGGTTACAATATAGATTAAAATATTCTTAACAAGTCTTATGAAGAACACTTAGGCTAAAATCTATGAATTTTAGGTGATACGGCCCTCACAAAACAAAGTATTACAGCAACTCTTAGCAAATGACTACGAACAAGGTTCACATAAGGCAATATGTTTAGGGTATCTAGATAGCTTCATTTGGGCTACTATTTTGATTTGTTCTAATTTACGATGTCCTCTGAAATTCTTATAAAGGATGCTCAATAGGGTTCTTAAGAAAATATTTGAGATACTGCCCATTTAAGAATGTGTGTCAAGTTAGCGTACAAAAAACTCAAAAATAGTGAACTTTGGCAGTAAGAACAGAGTATAAAAATGATTTGAGGGAACAAAGAGAGACTAAAGGACCTGATTTTTGGGCAACATTTAGATTTAAATGTTCCTAACATTTCTCATGAAGAACACCTTTTGGATTGATCACTACAAATATCGGTTTTGGGTTACACAAAAATGTTGGACAGCAAGAGTTTTAAATCACTAAATATGGGCTGAAGTTTGTAGAGAGGTTTTGACCAAACTAGTCCCAACCAAATGGGCTCATTTTCTTGTAGATAGATAGATAAGCTGTAACGTTCATGAAGAGGCCAAAGTCTTAGTTCTCAATTTAAAATAAGATTTTTATCTCTGGAACAAAGGCTGGTCTCAAAATGATATGTTTTGGTAGAAAATTTGTATTTCGAGATTTATAAGCTTAAAATAGTTCAATCCAATTTTATATGAAAGATAACATAAAAATATAAATCTAAATATAAAACACAACCTCAAATGATTTTGTTATATTTATTTATGATTTTGCAAACGTAGGTCAAACAAGATGAAAATCCTAAAACTCAGAGCTAACCAACTACTTCATCTTCTAGCATGTTGCATGTCATGGATGAGCATATATTCTTTGTATGCATGGTATGTAAATTTATAAACCATAACTCCAGCACCTAAATATGCAAATATTTTCATGGAACTCAATAAAATTTACATGCATAAACAATAACACACAAGAACACATTAAATAACCCCAAAAATGTGACTTTTACGCCTTTGTTGTTAGGTTTGATTCTTCATCTTGGTTTTAAATTTGAGAATGGTGATAGGGAAGTTTGAGATGAGTGAGAAGAGGGTATTAGAGTTTTCTTACCTTGTGGTGTTACTCCTTGGTGGTAGAGATCAAAGACTTAGTTCTATAGCACAAGGACCCTCCTAGCTCTTTGCTCCTTCTTCCTTCTTTTTTCTTCTTTCTCTCTCTCTCTCTCTACTTGGCCAAAATTCAACAAGGGGATATAAGGGGAAAGGGTGGTCCTTTTATAGAAAAGGAGAAATGATGAGACTTCTCTAATAAGATTCTTAAACCCAAGATTGGTTAAGTTAACTACATGAGGTTAGATATAGAGATTTAGTCATGCATCTTTCTAACTTAGTGCCCAAGTTTAGGTCCAAGTTCCCACAATAATTAGCTAAGCTAAGGCTCAAATATCTGATTTTGTGTTTTATTTATTATTATATTGAAGGTTTAATGATGTATTTATACTACATTGTCTAAGAAAAGATTTTAAAAATTAACTTGGTGTATGTTTTTCGTCTCTTTCCTACCAAAAATAATTATTTTAGTAACTTTATGATTAGTTTATCATTTTGTAATTTATTATTAATTTGGCATCATTTAATAAATTATGTGTTAGCACATAAGTTAAATTGATAAAAAAAATTCGCTAAAGACAAAAATATTGAAAATAAAATAAGCAATGACCAGTATGCTAAAGGGGGACTCATCTTCCTCTTTTCGGCACGTGATTGATCATTGAAGACTTGACAACTCCAGATAAAAATAAACCCAACAGAACTAATATTCTTGGATTATATGTTCCGCATGCAATTCCAGTTCAATTTTATTTTTTTGTATCTTTTTCTTCAGAACTACTGGACCAAACACAACCTTTTGTCATCTTTAAGATGGCTATCGACGATAATGGAGCAAAACCTTAACAAATGCTATAGACGGACTCACAAAGGCCACCCGCTTTCTACCTATTCGATTATCGAAGAAGCTAGAGGCCCTAAGTCAGAAATATATTTGCGAGATTGTCCGCCTTCAAGGAATTAAAAAGCCTATTTGTAAAAGCCCACTTATTTGGTCTCTCACTGTAATCAATTAGTTTTTTTTACACATTTTCACATTTATTTATTTTTTTACAAAAAATTTTAAAAATAAAAAAATCTACAAAAAATGCTAAGCCAAACACACCGGGGTCATTGACCTATAAGCTCTTTCGAAGAGATGTGTCATTTTGACTTTATATGATGATTTGGTGTATAAGGGTTTTAAAATGATTTATTTTACTTTTGTAGACATATAATTTTATATTGGTATCATCATTAGTTCTTTAGACATTTTTGAGTTATAATAATGCTTAATTTGTACAATTTTTTTCATAATTTTGAGCATAAAATGCTAAAAAAAAAACTTTTTAACACAAACTCCTAGGGGTGGCCGGCCATGGAGGGGTATTTTGGTTATTTTACTTGTTATTTTGTCTTTTACTTTTTGTCTTAATTTAAATCTTCGATTAGAATTGTCCATGTGTCAAAATTCTAAATTTTAAAGACTTTATTGTATTTTAAGGGTAAAATGGTAAATTTTACACCTTTATGAGATTTTATGATTTTATTTTAATATTTTAGAATAATTTAGTAATTTCTAGGGTTTTAAGACTTCTTCCTTGCATTAGGGTTTTTACCTCTTGGGTTTTAGATTCTTAGGTTTTGATTGTTTTAGGACTTTATCCATATGTGACCTAAAATCCTATTGGTTTACCATTACTGATCCTATGGTTTAGAACCAAATCCTTACAGTGGGTCTCGCACCCAATAGCTTCCCTTGGAAGCTAAGTGGAAGAGTAAGTCTTCATTCCCTCTTTCTTCTAACGTCTCTCTCTCTCTGTCTCTCTCTCTCTCTCTCTCTGTCTCTCTCTCTCTCTCTCTCTCTCTCTCTCTCTCTCTCTCTCTATCTCTCTCTCTCTCTCTCTCTCTCTCTCTTGCTTCCATTAGTGAAACCTTGAACACCAATGGCTTCCCTCCTAGTTTTGATGGCCTTCGGCTTTGATTTCGGCATTGCCGTAAAAGGATAAAACATTCTACTCGTCGAGGAGATTGCATCTAATCGAACAAAGTTTAATTTTATTAATTTTTGGGGTTTCTGCATGTGGTTAAAACTTTGAGTTTTTAACTAAAAAATGTAGGATTCTAGACTACCTTGGTTTAAATAATTAGATTATGCAGTTAAATGAATTTTTACTTAATTTAAATGCTAGGAGAAGTGTCGTTTATACTTAAAACCCTAGTTTTATTTATAAAGCATGAGATGTGTATTGTTGGATAAAAGAAATTGTTTAGAGGGTTGTAAAATTGATTTCAAAACAAATTTTGAAAATGAGAAGGATTTATGGAAGGTGTCACGAAATATTGAATTTTTGTTTGTAATTGAGCTAACCTTAAAGGTTTAGATTTATATTTCAAGAGATAATTGAAATTGTGAACATTGTGAAAATGTTGTTGGTTAATCCATGGAATTTGGATTATACATATGATGATGTAGTTGTATTTTTTAAATGATTTAGTTAATGTACCAGAACAATGTGATTAATTTGAGTTTACATTATTCCAAGGTGAAAGTTTGTTTAAACTTGCGCTAATTAGGTGCTTCGTTAATTTAGGTTAGTCC
This sequence comes from Heliamphora ciliata, assembly GCA_032360265.1. Classification (NCBI taxonomy): domain Eukaryota; kingdom Viridiplantae; phylum Streptophyta; class Magnoliopsida; order Ericales; family Sarraceniaceae; genus Heliamphora; species Heliamphora ciliata. The sequence continues at coordinate 12,967 of JAUMHN010409432.1, forward strand.
TTGTAAATGAAGTGATTGTCCAAATTGGATATTTGTTGTTATGGCAAATTATTGAATTTGTGATTGCCTAGCGGGTCCATGTGTGACCCGGACCTAGGTCAATAAGACGGGAATCTATAATTGTCACCGTGTTGTTGTGTGGCAATGTCAGTACATAGTTAAATCATTTGTGTATGTGGCGGGTTGAGGGAAAACAAAATGAGTTTTATTGTTTTCAAACTGTTGAGCATATGTAAATTATATAAATACTTGTGGTTTTGAAAGAAAATCAATTTAAGACTAATGTTGGTTGATTTATTGTAATAATTCATACTCAAGATACTAATAGAAAAGAAAGAACATCTTAAAATAAACGAAATCTTGAACCTATGTTTGACAAGTAGAGCCAAACCGACCATTTAACCTACTCGAGCCTGACACCCGGGAAGGAGTGAGACCCACATATAGATATATTAATTGAGATTAAGAATTCAAATTTTATAATGTACAAGTCATTTAAAATAAGAGTTAAGCCCAAAAAGTCAAGAAAACAAATCTATGTCAAAATATCCAAATTCCTCCTAGAATTAAATAAATAAAATTATTTATAAAAACAAAAGGGAGAACACTCAAGTGGTTGGCCACCCTTGGGATTTGTGCTTAACTTGGTGGCCAAGTTTCATGAAGCCAAGTTAATTTAAAGTAACTAAGGTTAGGCAAACTAACACATGGCTAAGGAAGCTTCTTATATAAGCTTTACCCACAAATATTTTCTATAAAAAAGCAATTAAACCTCCCATTTTCCTTCTCTATATTTCGGCCATAGTGAGAGGAGAGGAGAGGAGAGGGGAGAGAGAGAGAGAGAGAGAGAGAGAGAGAGAGAGAGAGAGAAGAAAAGAAGAAGAAAGAAAGAAAGAAGAAAGAGAGAAGGACGAAGCATGTTGCTAGGAGGATCCTTGGAGCATAAAAGCTAAGTCCAAGGCTTTCATTACCAAGGAATAACTTCTAATAGGGTAAGAGAGATTCTAATACTTCTTATTTTACACATTTCAAATATCTCTCCCACTATTCTCAAACACAAATCTAAGATCAAGAATCAAAACAAAAACAAAGGCGTCATGGTGAGATGTTTAGGGACTATTTTGTATGGTGATGGGTGGTTGAGTGTGTATGGGTTTTCTATGGATTTCATGACTTCTATAAGCTTTGGAGCATTGATATATTAGAGTACAATACATGCATGCAAGGAAAATGGATTAAAACTGGATACACAAAGTGCTAGGAGGCTAGAACTAAACTAGGTCTGGATTTGAGCATTTTGAGCTCTTTACCCCAAATTTTAAAATATCATAACTAAATATAGAAAAATGTTCTAAGTGTGTTCTTTATATGTCAGAGTTGTATACTAAGAAACCATTAATTTTGTTGGTTTTAGTATTTTATTTTATTTTTTTAATAAAATTATTTTTCATTTTATGAGAATCTTAACGAGTATTGTATTTGATATCATTTCTTTAATGTTATGCATGGATGTCATTTATTCTGTACAGTATTTAATCTGGTGTGCAGAGTATGGTTTGGACACAGAAGACTAGATTATAGGTTTTTGCAGAATATAAGTTTACGGTTCACAGTTTAGATGGAATTAAACAAACATTCGGTACGGCTGTAGCACAAAGTTTTAGTAGGCCTATTTTGATTACGGGAAATATATAATAATATCATCTACTGTTCCGACTCTCTGTGCTAGTACATTTTGTGTATTGAACAGGACCATATTGGGATAATTAATTTTATACTCACTATATAAATTAATTCACATCCCAAGATTATTATGAGTGCTTATACTCTTAATTCCAAAATAATTATTATTCACGTATATTTAATATTTGTTGTTTTAATTCATCAGAGGGTTGGATATTTTACGGGTTAATATTCCCGATGAGTTGGATAGCGGTATTAAATATATGACGAATATTAATTATTGATGCAATCCACGTTCCGATTATTCGAGATTAACGATACCCCTTTAAGGAAGCTTATAAGTTTTGACTGGACCAAACCCTGCTAGTGAATTTAATGATTCAGCTATCAAATAAATTAAGAGGAAGGGTTTAAAGAATTTTAAGAAACCGATTAAATTAAATTATTAGTAATTAAATTTAATTGGCGGGTATCGAGAATCTTAACGTGGGGAGATGGGTTAAGTATTTAATAATAGGAGCTCAAATAATTGATTTTGAGAATGTGGCTTTGAGTACAATTATGATTCTTTAGTGGTATGAATTATAATTTATGTTTTTATGAAATTGTCTCAAGAGCAGGTGAGTTTTCATAATTACATTAGAAGCTCAAGTTATATTGACTCCATAGGTCCCTACTGTAATCCTATATATATGCGATAATACTAACCCTAGCCCATATTCCACATTTATTATTAAATTAGAGTTTCCACGTAAATCTTATGTGGCTAGATTAGCAGGTTCAAGATCATGATAGATTGTAACCCACTTTACATTCGTGACTCACATCTGACAATACAGTAGAAGGCTTGATCGAAACTTCAACTTGAAAGATTTACATTCGTGGTTATTGCAGTAACCGAAATTATTCTACAAGATTTCCAAAGGTATTATCCCGAATTTAACTTTAGGAGTACAGGTTTTATTTTGTTCATTCCACATAAAAAAGTTTTACACTGAAGCCTGTTTTGGCCATTGCCCATCCAGTATTTTTTATCGAAAAAATCATATTCAAATCAATGATCTTGAAAGTTTGTCTCCAACAATTGGCATTAGAGCCGTTTGATTAATGAATATGGTTTAATCAAGAGATCGGGTAGTTTTATAACTGTGCTAACTTTATTTTGCATGCGTTCTAATTTTGTTTTGATGATCATAGTTATATTCATGTTTGATTGAATAGTTTAAATAATGATTTAATTATTTTTTTAGTCATGAGGGTTGATCGTGATAGTTTAGAATTTTTAGATCGATTGTGAGCCTTTGGGACTTAAGTTTCGATGTAAAACCATTACTTGTTCTTTAGATATTGTTCGACATATGTAAGAACATGTTTGAATACATGAAGAACATGAAGAACAAGCACCGACGGCACCAGCAATGGTTTTTGGTGTTTCGAGCCACAGATCACATTGGTTTTTTTTTTTTATCGATTTTATGATAGATTTTTCAGTAAGTTTTTTGGCAGTTTTTAGGCTTAAAAAACAGTTTCAAAATAGTTTCAAAAAACATTAAAAAAAAGGCACAAAATAACCCCACCGGCAGCACCTTCGGCGGTGATGGTTCGGGCCATTTTCGATGGTTTTTTGAGGTGTTTTCGAAACTATTTTTGAACAAGTTTTTAGGCATAAAACAGCAGTAAAATATGGGTGGAAAACAGTCTAAAAAGTTGTGAAAAACAACCGTAAAAAGCGGCATGAAAAACAGCGGTAGCCGTGTTAGTAGGACTGTTTTCGAGGGTTGTTTTGATGCTTTTTAGGGAATGTTTTCGGGCTATATTTCAGAGCATCATGTGGCTGTATATCAGTGTTAAAACAATAGGAAACGGGATTCAAAACAACCACAGAATGGATGATAAAGGGCAGCGGCGGCGACACACTGTGTGGCGGCGGCGGCGGTGGCGGTGGCGGCGGCAGTAGCGGCAGCATCTTTGGGGTTTTTCGAAAGCCATTTTGAGGACTATTTTCGAACTAGCTTTTTGACAGAAAAATAGTATCTTTTATAATCTATTTAAAAAAAATGAGGGTGAAAACGGGTGTGAGACCCTAACCCTTTTTAATTTTTGCAACGTTTCGACGTGTTGTTTATTGTTTTTACAATAGCATGTTTATGTGCGTTTTATGCATGTTCGAGCTTAGAAATGTATGTTGGGTTGAAAATCGGGACCGTTGGGTGTTGTGGTGTGAGGGTTTTAAAAAAAAAAAAGAAAATATTTTCGTGGCCTATAAATATCTAACCTTGTATATTTTGGAAGATATATTTTCTTTTGGAAAGCTTTGTGGCTAAGTTTCCTTTCCAAACAAAAGCCTCTGCCTTCTCTCTAGATTTTCTTGGGGCCCGAGCTTTGTTTTTGGCGATCGAGTAGCGGATCCTTGCTATCGGCATCGAGGGTTACGCGTTTATCTGGACGGAATTTCGTTTCGACAAAGTTTATTTTTCACGGAGTTCGAGGCATCGAGTTTTTAACTCAACGAGGTAGGGTCCTCGACTGTATAACTGTTAGAGGGTGCTATGTGTAATCATACGTGTTTCTACCATTTAAAAATGCATGAAAAGTTGGTTTATTTATGAAAAGTTGGTTTAATTTTGAAAAGTTGGATTTTGGGTTCAAAATCACTTTTGGGTTGATTTCGGTTGGAGAAAAAGGGGTTCGAGGCTTTTCTTTCGGTGTATCTTTGTTGTTTCGGGCTTGTGTATGTCCGTGGGTTGTTAAAGGGGTGTTTGGATGGCTTAATTTGGGGTTGAGAAGCTTTTTTTTGTAGCTTGAGTTTGCTTTCTGCCATCGCCCTGTAGCCTGTTATGAAATTTGAAAATTTTGCTTTTCGTGTCGACACATTTTCTGTTTGTGTCGACCCCTCTACTGTTTGTGTCAACACCTTTCCGTTTGTGTCGACCCTTTTCATGTTGTTTGTGTTTGACGCTTCAGTAGTTAATTACAGTGAACTCTCGGTTGTTTTGTGTCGATACCAATTTCAGTTAGTGTCGACACCTTTTGTTGTTGGTGTCGACACATTTTCTGTTTGTGTCGACACATTTTTTCTTCTATTGGAATTGTGCATTCTATTGCTGTTTGTGTCGACACCTATGCCGTTTGTTTCGACAGCTCCGCTATTTGTGTTGATACATTTTCTATTTGTGTCGACACCTTCGCTGGTTGTGGAACCCTTTTCTTTTGGTCATATCTTTCTCATCAGGACTCGGAATTGGGTCGTTTTTGTGTTCAAATTGAAGCCACTGAAACCTTCTGTTCGATGGTACCTCTCTCACAATAGAATTCTTTTTGTAGAAAAGTTCTGATCAAAAGAGTGAGGATACGCCAAAATCTCTTAACCGTTTTTCATCCGTTTTTGGCAAAATGTTTGGGAAAAGCTTATTTTTCATCCTTAATGGAACTTTTTATCAAATTTCTTGTTCCTTGGGAGTTTGTTGGTAGATGATGTGGCGGTTGGCCTTTGGGTCTTTTATATATGTTTAATGTATAACTGTTTGAAATGCATATTTATCATGTGTTATGTTTAAACCTTATTTCAGATAAAAAGCATGTTTTACGCTTGTCATGGTTTATTACATGATATGACTCGTAGGTGTTGGGTTTTCAAAGGGTGTTCTTGAAAACGGTGGAAATGGTGGGTTTTACGCATTTTCTTGGTTTTATATAGATCCGAATGTGTTGAGATCCGTGGTTTTCAAAAGGAGCTTTGAAAACGAGGTGTTTTTGTAAAAAACATGTTTGTGGAGGTTTGAAGCTAACTCTTGGGGTTGAGTCTCAGTTTTGTTAAAACATATGTTGTTACATGCTTGTAGATCTCCATGTTAATGGATGGGATCCCTTTTTATATACATGCGATGCAAAATTGTTTTACGGGATTTCTTAAATGTTATCCATAGATGTACCGTGATAGTGGATGTGTGGTTTTGAGTTGGGCTTCCATTCCTCCTCGGTGTAAGTCCGAAAACGTGCGCAGCGTAGGTACTCTGTATCTTCGGATTAGTCCCCGTAAATTGAGTGATTGGGTGCTTTGTACCTTTGGGCTTAGGTCCCATAAATTAAGCAGTAGGTGCTCTGTATCTTCGGGTTGGATCCCGTAAATTTAGTGGTTGGTGGGTGCTCTGGACCCTCTGGCTTGACCCGTAAATTGAGCAGTTACGTTGTTGTGACTCTGTATAGAACTTGTCATTATCAAGCCTGTCGGCCTAGGATAATGGACGAGAGTCTATAGTTGTTACCTTTGTCGGTGTGACAGAGTTAGTACGTATGATCTCATTTTACTGTGTTCTCCTCGGCTGTGTGGCCCGAGTGGAGGAAAATTGTTTTACCATTTTATTTTTCTTAGTGGTGTGTTCCGAGTGGAAAAATAATATTTTGATTACGGTTGTATGATCCGGGTGAACAAAGATCATGCCCTGATTATTGTTTTTTTATAGCTTTCCCTTAACTGTGGCATGATATCTGTTAGGATGATATGCATAGTTTGAAGGACGAAAATGTGAGTTTTATTAGAAAAAACCGTTTTTTAGGCCCGTGTTGGCTTGGTGGGAAACTTGTGATTTTTGAGAAAAAAAAAACTTTTTTGGCTTTCGTGGTTGAGTTAGCTCCCACCATATGATTGCATAGCCTGCTTTACAACTTTACTATCTACTTTCTATTGGGCTTTGGCTCATGGTGTGGGATTTTCTTGGAAAATATTTTCAGGTGAGCATAAGGAGTTGACCTAGATTCCTATGGTGGCAGAAGACTAGATGAAGTTTTCGATTTTTGACATGTACTTATACATGTGATGCCTGTTTCAGAAGGTTGGTTTTGTACGCCTTTTGGCGATATATTTATTCATGTATGAGATTTCATATTTTCAGTTTATGAGAGTTGAACTGTGGGAATTTTTATCCATATGATGTATGATTTTAAGTTGATGGTTTTCCAATTGCAAATCTTATTTTTATAAACGGTTTTTGGTGGGCTTTTGCGTGACCCTGGTGTTTTGGGCGTGACAACTTGGTATAAGAGCTTTGGGGTCGAATACGTAAGAGCCATGGGAAAGTGGGTACATCACCTTGTGAGGATGTATGTGTGCTTGATTGTGTGTGTTACAGCGTTTTTTTAACATAGCATGATAGCTTGTGGTGTATACGTGGGTATGGAGGTTGGGCTTTAGGATTGATTCGTTTTGTGTTTGTATTAATAAACTTGGGAGCCATGTTAGAAACGCGTTTCGCGGACGTGACTTCTAGCAAGGAATCTGAGTAGGTTATTCAAAGTGACGCGTCATTCTTGTCGGTTCTCCTCGGTATTGATGTGGTGTATGCATAATCTTTATGGCTATGTGTCAGCATGATTATGTGGTATGCGGTAGAGATAACATGATAGATCGATCTTAGGTTGTCATGTGTTATGTTTTCTTTCTTTATAGCCTGTACACCCTTTAGAGACGGCGAGACCGTGGTTTGGGTTTGGTTATATGCGACTCGGTTGTTATCAGTTGCAGAGGTACGGTATGGGTTAAGCATTGATCGCCTGGTATGTTGTGGAACTCCTCAGTGAGTTGGGTTTAGCTATGTGAGGTCGGCTTTGGTTGGCAAACCATTGATGGTTTGAGCAGAGTTTTGTTCAGATATAGTCGAAGCTTGGTTGATGGCTTTGGCTTGGGTAGCTGGCTTCGCTTAAGAGTAAGTTATCGGAAGTTGTAAGGATAGCCTTTTGGTGTATGTGGTTTCGGTCGTGTGATGGATTAGGTACGTCGTGAGCCATGCTATGTCATGAGCCGTGTACTCAGGATGAAGTATGGACGAGAACATAGTGGATGGGAGCGTAGTAATCCTTGGCCGAGTGTTTGTAGAGATAGCAGAACGTGAGTGGTTCTGGAGATATCCCTTGGTAGTCAAGATGTTGATGGTGGTCAGTAGGATATTGACAGTAGCCAGAGTAGCATCTGAGGATGTTGTTGGTAGTTAGAGCAGTTCTGATGACCTTGGATGTCGTATACCTCTTTGAGGTTTGAGCATTGAGTTCCGAGTGAGTGAGCCCAATGATGTGGGAATGAGTATGGGTTGTAGATATGTTGGGAAGAGCATGGGTTGAAGCCTTATGGGAATGTGTAGGGATTTATGCGACGAGTATCAGTTCCATGAGATTCCTACGGGAATGCAGGTTCGCGGTTTGGTCGAGATCCTAGTGATTAGGAGATCGTGTTTGGGAACCATGCCTGGTGCATAAGGTTCGAAGGGATCGTCGACAAGTTCGACAGTGTGGTTGGCATAGTGCTGAGAAGATGTATCCCGAGTATGATATACCCAGAAGTTATTTGTATTTCACCTCAAATTCAGAGATTCTAGGTTTTCATTGGTTCAGGTTTTGGTTGTGTTCTGAGGCTATGAAATCTCAATGGATTTATAACCGTGTTGTGACCCTTGGAGTTGTGACTCAGGGACGTGTATCGCCAGAATTGGGTGATTGTTGGACTAATCCTTCGTGGTTTCAATGGAGGGTTGAACCATTTGGATTGTGATCTCTGTGAGGTCCAGTTGGTAGACAGGGAATGCTTGGGGAGTTGGTGTTGAGACGTAGAGTTCTTTTTAGTGATCAGTTGAGGATCGTTGACAGTTGTGTATGTATGGTTATGCTTCTAGCTCAGGGCAGAGCGAGAATTTTATCAGAATAGTGCGGCTGTGATATGCGTATGGTGGGCTTCTAGTAGACTTTTGTGAGTCTAGCTTTTTGTTCTATTTGAGGACTTGGAACTGCTTAGAGTTCTTGGAGTCGATGAGTGGTTGGCGACTATGTTAAATGTTGTGCTTCAGCATAACTGTTGTTTGTGTGGATGGTGGTCCTGGGAGTATAATGTTGGAGAAGTCTTGGTAACAGTGATTGGCTAGCAAGGTGCTGAGATGTGTAGCGACTTATTGTGGCACAGGAGACATGATTGGGATGGTGTAGGTTGTTGGATACCTATGAGATGTTCCGTTTGCATGACATGCTTGGTCGAGTGACCCACTGGGGTCAGGTGACCTTGTGGTTGTGATGCCGGATTAGTTTTTGGTGGTGTGGAACCTTGTCCCAGACAATGGTGTATCATCTGCTGTTTCTTCATGTGAGACGAAGGTTGAGATGCAATGCGTTCCTTGGTATTCCAGGTGAGTTAAGTGAGCTTCTCTTTGGAGTTGGATGTTTGTGTTATGATCGTGGATGGGCGTCGTGTCAGCTACGTGGTGGCTTTGTTAGCATCAGCAAGGTAATGATGTGGTATCAAAGACGGTGATCGTTCGGACTTGAGTAAAGTTTGTGCGTGTAGTATGTGACTTCGTGTGACCGATGTTAGATTTCGTCGTCATGTGTTTGGACTCGTGGAGATAGTTCTTGGTGTGCATTGTGAGGTGTGTTCGAGCCGATATGTGGCAGTGAGAACGAGGGTGATAGTCTCTATGTCCAGGAGTAGAGAGTGCTTGGAATCAAGTACCATGGAAGATTGGTCTCATGTGATGCGTTTGTTGCTGGAGTGGTTTGTGTTCGGTGAGAGTTAGGTTTCGAGGGTTGGCAACATGAGTTGGATCTTGATCTGACGTTTTGTGGATGTTTCATGGATGACAGCAGTGTCAGTGGAACTTGCCCGTGCGAGCAGTCAGCATGGAAGTTGATTCATAAAGTCGTGTTTACCTTGTGTGACAACAGTTATGGGGGTTTCAGTTGCTGGGACATTTTTTATGTTATATAGTGTTGCTTGGTTTGCATCAGAGATTATTGATGGTTGACGAGCTAGTGTTGGCATGAGTTTCAGTGTTGAATTTCGGGGGCGAAATTCTTTTAAGAGGGGAAGAGTTATGAGACCCCGACCCTTTTTAATTTTTGCAACGTTTCGACGTGTTGTTTAATGTTTTTACAATAGCGTGTTTATGTGCGTTTTATGCATGTTCGAGCTTAGAAATGCATGTTGGATTGGAAACCGGAACCGTTGGGTGTTGTGGTGTGAGGGTTTTAAAAAAAAAAAAAGTTTTTTTTAAGGCCTATAAATATCTAGCCTTAGATATTTTGAAAGAGATATTTTTTTTGGGAAGCTTGGTGGCTAAGTTTCCTTTCCAAACAAAAACCTCTACCTTCTCTCTAGATTTTCTTGGGGCCCGAGCTTTGTTTTTGGCGATCGAGTTGCGGATCCTTGCTATCGGCATCGAGGGTTATGCGTTTATTCGGACGAAATTTCTTTTCAACGAAGTTCATTTTTTGCGGAGTTTGAGGCATCGAGTTTTTAACTCAACGAGGTAGGGTCCTTGACTCTATAACTGTTAGAGGGTGTTACGTGTAATCATACGTGTTTCTACGGTTTAAAAATGCATGAAAAGTTAGTTTATTTATTAAAAGTTGGTTTATTTTTGAAAAGTTGGATTTTGGGTTCAAAATCACTTTTTGGTTGATTTCGATTGGAGAAAAAGGGGTTTGAGGCTTTTCTTTCGGTGTATCCTTGTTATTTCGGGCTTGTGTATGTCCGTGGGTTGTTAAAGGAGTGTTTGTATGGTTTAATTTGGGTTGAGAAGCTTTTTTTCGTAGCTTGAGTTTGCTTTCCGCCATCGCCCTGTAGCCTGTTCTGAAATTTCAAATTTTTGTTTTTTGTGTCGACACATTTTCTGTTTGTGTCGACCCCTCTACTGTTTGTGTCGACACCTTTTCGTTTTGGTCGACCCTTTTCATGTTGTTTGTGTTTGACGCTTCAGTGGTTAATTACAGTGAACTCTCGGTTGTTTTGTGTCGACACCAATTTCTGTTTGTGTTGACACCTTTTGTTGTTGGTGTTGACACATTTTCTATTTGTGTCGACACATTTTCCCTTCAGTTGGAATTGTGCATTCTGTTTCTATTTGTGTCAACACCTTTGCTATTTGTGTCGACACCTTCGCTATTTGTGTTAACACCTTTTCTGTTTGTGTCAACACGTTCCCTGGTTGTGGAACCCTTTTCTTTTGTTCATATCTTTCTCATCCGGACTCGAAATTGGGTCATTTTTGTGTTCAAATTGAAGCCGCTGAAATCTTCTTTTCGATGGTACCTCTCTAACAATAAAATTCTTTTTGTAGAAAATGTTCTGATCAAAAGAGTGAGCGTACGTCAAAATCTCTTAACTGTTTTTCACCCGTTTTTGGCCAAATGTTTGGGAAAAGCTTATGTTTCATCCTTAATGGAACTTTTTATCAAATTTCTTGTTCCTTGGGAGTTTGTTGGTGGATGATGTGGCGGTTGGCCTTTGGGTCTTTTATACATGTTTAATGTATAACTGTTTGAAATGCTTTTATATCATGCGTTATGTTTAAACCTTGTTTCGGATAAAAAGCATGTTTTATGCTTTTCATGGTTTATTACATGATATGACTTGTGGGTGTTGGGTTTTCAAAGGATGTTCTTGAAAACGGTGGAAATGGTGGGTTTTACGCATTTTCTTGGTTTTATACAAGATCCGGATGTGTTGAGATCCGTGGTTTTCAAAAGGATCTTTGAAAACGAGGTGTTTTTGTAAAAAACATGTTTGTGGAGGTTTGGAGCTAACCCTTGTGGTTGAGTCTCAATTCTGTTAAAACATATGTTGTTATATGCTTGTAGATCTCCATGTTGATGGATGGGATCCCTTTTTATATACATGTGATGTAAAATTGTTTTACGATTTTTCATAAATGTTATCCATAGATGTACCGTGACAGTGGGTGTGTGGTTTTGAGTTGGGCTTCCATTGCTCCTCGGTGTAAGTCCGAAAACATGCGCAGCGTAGGTGTTTTGTACCTTCGGGTTAGTCCCCGTACATTAAGTGATTGGGTGCTTTGTACCCTTGGGATCAAGTCCCATAAATTAAGCAGTAGGTGCTCTGTACCTTCGGGTTAGATCTCGTAAATTTAGTGGTTGGTGGGTGCTCTGGACGCTCGGGCTTAACCCGTAAATTGAGTAGTTACGTTGTCGTGACTCCGTATTGAACTTGTCATTATCAAGCCTGTGGGCCTAGGGTAATAGACGAGAGTCTATAGTTGTTACCTTTGTCGGTGTGGCAGAGTGGTACATAGGATTTTATTTTACTGTGTTCTCCTCGGCTGTGTGGCCCGAGTGGAGAAAAACTGTTTTACTGTTTTATTTTCCTCAATGGTGTGTTCCGAGGGGAAAAATAATATTTTGATTCCGGTTGTATGATCTGGGTGAGCAAAGATCATGTCCTGATTACTGTTTTATTACAGCTTTCCCTTAACTGTGGCATGATATCTGTTAGGATGATATGCATAGTTTGAAGGACGAAAATGTGAGTTTTATTAGAAAAAACCGTTTTTTAGGCCCGTGTTGGCTTGGTGGGAAACTTGTGATTTTTGAGAAAAAAAAAACTTTTTTGGCTTTCGTGGTTGAGTTAGCTCCCACCATATGATTGCATAGCCTGCTTTACAACTTTACTATCTACTTTCTATTGGGTTTTGGCTCACGGTGTGGGATTTTTTCTTGGAAAATATTTTCAGGTGAGCATGAGGAGTTGACCTAGATTCCTGTAGTGGCGGAAGACTAGATGTAGTTTTCGGTTTTTGACATGTACTTATACATGTGATGCCTGTTTTAGAAGACTGGTTTTGTACGCCTTTTGGCGATATATTTATTCATGTATGAGATTGCATATTTTCAGTTTATGAGAGTTGAACTGTGGGGATTTTTATCCATATGATGTATGATTTTGAGTTGATGGCTTTCCAACTGTAAATCTTATTTTATAAACGGTTTTTGGTGGACTTTCGCGTGACCCTGGTGTTTGGGGCGTGACAACGGGCGTCGGAGGATGCGGCAAAAGCCGCGCGAAGGCGGTGGCATGGGCGGTGCCGGAGGTGGCTGGTGGCTAGGATGTTATAGCCGGCTGTTTTGGTGGTTTTGGGACTCGGGTGGCGTTGTATAATTATAACACTATGTTACGAAGATTCGTGATAGGTTTCAGGTGCCGGGAAACTGATTATGATGAGATAAAATAATTTCAAGCTTATCGTTTAATAGGAAGATGAAACTCGATAGAGCTCCGATTCGATCATAAGATCGGAACATATATGTCTTATATTATATTATTTAAGTGCGTGGATGACATATATTTTCGTTTTATATTTTTTATTTATTTTAATTAATTCAAAAAAATTTTGTTTTAAATAATTTTTGTAAGGGAAAAAATAAAATAAAATTTCTTTAATTGAAATTAATTTTTTAGAAAATTTTAGATATTTTATTTTGTTATAAAATAGCGTGTTGAGGATGTTTTTCTTAAATCGGATATCTTGAAAAAATATAAAAATTAATTTCAAATTTTCAATTGATTAAAAGGAATAGTTTAATTTTAATAAATTATTATTTTTTGGAAAAATGTGTAACTTGAAAAATAAAATAAAATTATTGGTTTTATTTAAAATTAATTTTTTAAATAAATAAAAATTTTGGAATATATTATTTGTTACACATTAAAACACGAAAAGATGGTTTGAAAAAATTAAAATCTTTCAAATCGTGTGGTTTTTCAAAATTAATAAATTTATTTTAATTAAATAGTTTTTATTACCCTCCAAAATATTTTAAAAAACTAAGTAGGAGAGGAAATTTATTCACAGATAAATCATGCGGTCTCCATCACTAGTTCGTAGGTGATGTAATTAATTCTGTATATTAGCAATAATGCCATGCTCTCCATCGGATAAAATTAATTATAGTATCGCCAGTACAAACCTTTTTCAGTGATAAATTTGGATAATCGTTAGAGTAGATCACTTCTCTATCTGAAAGATTCATTACGAAACGATTGTTTCAGGATTAGCTAGCGGTTTATACTTAACTGTAAATAATAATATCATCTCCATCTGAGTCATTACTATTATTTACTAGATCGAAACTACGTCAGCTATTTAATTTTATTTGACACGGTCTGTTACTTAGATAGTAAAATTAATAAGAATTGGCCTATCTACATAAACGATGGATAGTAGACATTTCCATGGAGGCATGCTATTCATAGGGTACCAGGCTGCTGACAATTTATTTTTTAAAATGGTAAAGGGAACCAATTTAAAATAAAATTCAAAATTTTGTTCGTCATAATTAATGATTTTTAATTATGTGATTCTAATAATTAAAATGGCTTTTAATTCACTCACGGTTATACTCAAAGAAAATAAACTAATGGGACTAAACTATGTAGACTGGAAAAGGAATATGAATATAGCTTTAACAGAGGATGCTAGGAAATGCGTTTGTTTCTAAAAAGTTTTAGAAACATGCTTAGAGAAAGGGTTCTTTCTCTAAGCCTAAAGGTAAGAAGAAAAAGAAAAAGTTTCAGAAACAGGGTGACACAATTTTTAAAATAGTTAGTGAGCCACGGACTGGTGTGAAAAAGATGAAAGGCAGATGCTTTCACTGCAACCAGACACGGCACTGGAAAAAGCAATATCCAGTTTTGTAATGACCCAGTTTGGACCCTAGTTGTAACAACTTGGTTGGTAATGACTCGTGCAAAGACCCAGCCCAAATCGTAGTATTAGTGACGGTTATCCGAAAAAATCTTAAATCGCTGAAAAATCAAAAACTCTAACAAAACCCAAAGCACTAAGTTCGATCCAAAAATTCTAAAAAGGTCCAAAACTCAAGTAACAAAACCTTAACACTTGGAGAACCTTCTAATATTCTAAATTAAGTAATTATCATGAAATAATGAATTAAAAATAAAAAATTCTCATAATTAAGGTAAAATAACCATTTTGCCCATAGTACACCAAAAAGTGTAAAAAATTTAAATTTTGACACATGAACACTCTAAATTAAGAATTTAAGTACAATTAAATAGTAAAAGACAAAATAACATAAAAAATGACAAAAATACCCCTTAGTAGCCTGCCACCTTGGAAATTGTGCCAAAAAATAGCTTTTTGCTTTTTCGTAAGCTTAAAAAGATGAGAAAAGTGTCAAATCAAACATTATGATAATCGAAAACTTATTGAACAAGTAATATACATAATAATATGGCATTATAGGCTAACAAAAGTAAACAAATTATCATTAACGTTCATACATACTAAAATAAGTTAAAAAGCTATATCTTGTCAAACTAGCTTAATTTGACTTAAAAGCCTATAACTACATAATCAATTGCTATAAAAATTATGATAATTCATGAGAATACTAAATTTATTATAAACTTACTAAAATAATAAGTTTGAGTAGGTAAAGACACCAAAAAGATACAACAAATTAATATTTAAGGCACTTTCTTGCACTGAATGGCACAAAAACAGAGATAAAGCCCTAAGATTAATGTAAGATCAGATTTTTGTCTCTCATACTGAACCTAGCTGACTTCCCACATGCTAAAATCTGAAAATATCTCTCAAAAATTGCACCATGTCTTATCCACTGTGACGCCCCGTCCTTTGGGCACGTTAGGACATACATAAATATAAATAAAGAGATATTATAATCATTCATTCATATGTACATACGTTAGTTATTACATCATAAAAGTGTTCTGAACCGTTCAAAAGTACATAACTATTACAATTTCACCAAGAAATTTCAAAAATTATACTAAGCACGGGAGAACTGAATATAAGAACAAATGCAAAGGTCTCGACTCCTCAGTAAGCATCAACGGGATCCATGTGCTCTTGGAACTCACCCTGTTCTTCAAACTCTTCTTCTCCCTCTAAGATGACTTCCTCCAAGAACTTCTCCTCACCTGTGGCACGGATGCCATGAGCCAAGGACTAGAAGCAAAACACTCGAACCTTCAAACTAATCTCACGGCACAAAAATCACCACAACGCATATCATATAACACTCAGATTATAATAGGAATTTCACACCGAGAATCTCCAGTGTAGACTTGACGGGAGTTGATCACAAAAGCCATCATCGCCCCTCATTACGAATAGTAAACGCGCGCCTTGGCTTCATGCCTCAGCTGTTTTACTCAATGGCAATGGTGTGGGGTCCGTAAACGGTCTGTCCCACCTTAAGATTCATGATGCCTCTGCCGGTGTCAAGAGATAATCAGGAAAATTCAAGAGACACTTCACATTATACAAAGTACCAAGATGAGGGATTTAGGATAGCCATAATTGGGCTCTTCTCTGAAGTTACCACTGCAGTGGGATTAAGTCTGCCGAATTAGACTCTTCTCTGAGATTACCCTTCAAAATATCGTGGTAATAGGGTTTAGGTCCACCATAATTGGGCTCTTCTCTAAAATTACCATTGTAGTGGGATTAGGTCTGCCAAATTATTCACTTCTCTGAAATGACCCAATTTACCAATGTCGACACCACTTCCATAATATAACCATAACTCAAGGAGCGACGGAACCAAAAAGACATCAAAACTAAAGTGCTAGTAACGAACCCATGGTGCCCAGCAATATTCATGATAAAGCATTTTAAACACTGGGGATGTACCCAGGCTGTACGAGGGGAATATATCACAAAACATTTATAAAAAAAAATGACAATCAGGGACACCCTAGATTTAGAACTAAGAAAACAACAACCATCCCAACAACGGTTCGCACAGATGGACTCCAATATGCCAGAATGGAAGTGACAATTCCAATGACATATGATATGGATCTTAAATAACCATTTGTAGCATGGCATCAACTAGTATGGCAAGATTCATATTATAATGCGTAAAGCATAAGGTACAAGTATGTAAGTACAAGTTATAATTCTCAAGATATGATTTAAACATGATAGCATGAATTCTAAATCATTATATATTCGCTTAAAACACTAATCATCTAATTCAAATCAATCATCATATAAAAATTCGGGTCCCAAAGCAAAGGGTACTCAATTCACACTTAGCAGCTTTTAAGGCAAAAATTAAGTATTAAATTAAAAGGGCCGACAAGGTTTTGGGATATCTAGATTTGAATTATGTCACGTCCCAAACTCCGGGCTACGTGAAACACCTAAAAACAACCAAACATACACCTAACCCGAGAATACACTCTCAAAGTAAACCATACATGCATTGTATATAAACGCCAAATGACAAACATTACGAGGCTGTAATATTGAGAAACATGTTATAGCATACATGATACAGATAGAAACAAAAAGGAAGACTCTAACTCTTCCACCTCTCTAACACATTCAGATCAACCAGCGTTACCGGTACCTGAAGAAAAGTAAATCCCACACCGTGAGCCAAGGCTCAGCAGAATCTAGACAGGCATGCAGTATAAGCTAAACATGCTAGGAAAAATGAGGTGCAGTTTTAGACTCTCTTTCAAGCCTTGAAAATAGTTTTCACATGCACACGAAAAAGCGAGGATACAAACCATCTTTTGACTCACTCACAAAAGCCCAAAAATAGTTTTAAAAAAAGGAGTTTTTATAGATCGCGACCCACGCGACTCTTAAAATAGTTTAAAAATTGGTCTATCCGTCCCACAATATATTTTATGCAATCCATGATGCTTACAACCAGCCCTCACACGTCGTAACCGCAACCCTAACACTGAAATAAAGATCCATACATAAATATACATTCCCAGGAAAAAAACGTATATTATGAGATAAAACCATAGACCAACCACAGGGTAAAACCGTACACCGTGGGATAAGACTGCACAGCACGGGATAAAATCGTAAACCAGACCATGGGGTAAAACAGCATACTTTTCCATAAGCCACGAGATAGAACCGCCGACTACGGATTATACCACAGGATAAAATTGCATGCCACGGGATAAGACCGCATACCACGGCATAACACCGTATACCATGGGATAACACCGCATATTACATGATAAAACTAAATTTAATAGGGTAACACCGAAAACTCTGAGTGTTACAGCATGCAACCATGTTACACGTAATGACACCAAGCCATGTAATCAACTTATATAATCCATGCATAATAAACAGTTATAAATGCACATAGCCATGTATAACAATGCATCACGACGCCACTCGTCAAAACAAATCGATAACCACTCACCCAAACAAACCGTCCACATACCGGGACCCGTCCACACACCGGGACAACCAACATCAAACCCGGAGATCAACACTTGAACCTTCCTCCAACCGATTCTTACCAGAACCCAACCTTAAAATTGAACCACGGACCTACATGTCCCGAGCATAACCAACACGCACACAACCGTGCCATGACTCCCAAAACATAACCATGCACGTTAACCCAAGGACGGCATCTAAACAACACTCGGGATTACAACAAGATACTCGAACCCACCGCACAACATATCAAACCCCAAAAGGAATCCATATGTATTTGAATCAACTAATTCTTATAAATTAATCAATTGAATACCATAGGACGCCAATCGGAAAGCAAAAACCAACCACAGAACCACCATCACATTGCCCAGAAGTTTAGTCGACCGAACCAAGCCCCCAGTCGACTGAACAACACACTGGAAAACCATAAAATGCCTCAATGCACGGTTCAGTCGACCAAACCCCACGGTCCAGTCGACTGAACCTATGAGTTCAGTCAACCGAATTCAAACAGAAACTATTTTTCAGGCTACGGGTCAGCCTTCCAAACCTTAGATCGAAGCCTCGAAACTTCCTTTTTAACACCCTCAAGCATACGTACACCTAGGCCTAACACTAAGACCTCGAAGGAAACTTCCGACACTCGATTTCATCCACGAAATTGACAAAAAAAACCAGTTTTAAACCCAAAACTCAACTTTTACAGAAAATCAGATCTACAACAATCCGACCGATAAAAATAGACCTGATTATACGTAGGACCCTTATAAAACATACCGGTCTAGAATTCTACCTTGGTGAGTTCAAAACTAGACGTCTCGATCCACGTGTAAAACCAAGCTTCGTCAGAATCAAAATCTAACCGGATGGTTGTGTACCCCACCATGTCAATAGCAAGGATCCGCTGTTGGATCGTTGAAAATCGAGCCTCGGGCCCCCGAGAACTTAAAGAGAAGGCAGAGAGAAAACATGAAGCCTGTTGGAGAAGCTTTGGAAATTATCTTTTTGAAAATATCTAACTCCAGATATTTATAGGCCTCCAAAATATCTTTTTTTGAAATTTTTTGAAATTTGCACAACAACGGCCCACAGCTCCGGGAACCTACCCCGCATGTATATCTAAGGCCAATCATGCATTAAAAGCAGTAAAAACATGCTCAAGCGAAAACACGTAACGCGCATCCGAAAACGCCGAAAAAAGAAAATGGGTCAGGGTCTCACAACTCTACCGCTCTTAAAGGAATTTCGCCTCCAAAATTTAACATAAGGTCAAAGAAACCACCACGTCGATCACAATCGACACAGGCACACGAGATGGTCAGCCAAACCATTCCTAGGATATAGTCAAACAAGGTTAGGTATCCTAGACAATGGCCAGCTATCTCAAGGACACGGGATCTACAACTCACCCCAACCTCACATCATCATCTGCCGCTGCCTCAACACAGCGCACCCACAGAATCTATCACCAACTCCCAAACGGACGCAACAAGAAAACTTGCCCAAAGCCTGCAGACTCAGAAAGTACCTCTTCTCGCTGAAGATATATCTGCATCATCCGGCACAATTGGTGCCCTAGAAGTTATGAGGGAATACGCTCGGGGTAATTCCACTCTGGCCTGTCCACAAGAACTTGGCACTATTGGTTGCCGCACTAACTGAACTGATGTACTCCCATCTGCCATTCGAGAAGTCTGAACTGCAGGATACTACTGTCGTCCCTACACATACGAACCCTCTGGTGTGCCCATTATACTCGGCATATTCTCTCTCTAGGGACAACTCCTGCGGATATGTCCCACCTGACTACATCTGTAACAAACTGGCAACTCCGTCCCCTACGACTGATCCTATATGGAACTCTGAGCCTCCCTCAATGTGGGTCATGAGACTGCCTCAGCTGCGAGCAATTTGGTACACGATGCCCCGGCTGTCCACATCGATAACATCTGACCTCCCTATGCTCTGGCCTTCCTGACGAAGCCACTGATGGTGATGGTACAGAGAATTGATGTGATCCAAATGGATGAAAATTGGGACTAGAGAACCTCTGCCTCTTGCTAGTATGCCCAACTGTCTGCGCCTCTGCTCCACCCTGCGGTATCCTGGCCTCCCTAGAAGCCCGGATCTCAATCATGGTGTTCTCCACCCTCGCTGTTGCCTCCACCAGCTCCGTGAACACACGAATCCCCATCGCTACCACATGCTCTCTGATCACCGGTCTCAGACCCCGCTCAAACCTCATAGAACGTAGCTCGTCTGTGCTCACCAACTCAAGTGCAAACCGGGATAAGCACGTGAACTTGGACTCATACTGCATAACATCCATTGCCCCCTGGGTAAGAGTGTAAAATTCATCCTTGTGCAAATCTCCTTGAAGCTGGGAAGTATTTCTCCAGAAACACTCCTGTAAAAGCTACCCAAGTAACTCCTGCAATAGTCCTGACATATTTTCACCAAGCGTGAGAAGCACCCCTCAGCAGAAAGGTGGCAAAAGAAACCTGCAACTCATCCTCCACAATCAGCAGTGTGTCAAGGATCCGTGTCACCAACTCTAGCCACTCAGTCGCCACAATAGGATCAGGATCTCTGACAAAGGTAGGCAGATCCATGCACATAAACTCTCGCATCGCCACAGTAGCCCTCGCCTCAAGCACCCTCTCCCTAACAGTCTCACCTCTAGAGGTCTCAACCAGCAGCTAGATAGAGCCAACCAGCACACGTAACAACTCCGTCGCGTTCATCGATTCGAGGGGAGCATTGGCATCCCCAGCATCAGGAATAGGAACATCTCTTTGGCCAACAGCACGGCCACGGCCTCGCCCTCGTCTCGCAGACATCACGTCTATATGAAAGAAAATAACGTATAAGATGCAGCACCTAGCATGAACATAAATGCTAAACACCTAGCATGCTAACACATAGCCACATAGGTTTATCCTAAACAAAACCCCACATACCAAGGAGAATCAACAAGAATGACACATCAATCTGGATAACCTACTCAGATTCCCAGATGAAAATCTCGCCAGCAAAACGCGTTTCTAACTTGGCCCCCAAGTTTGTTAATCCAAACGCCCAAAGGAAGGACTATCACTCCTAAGATTCAACCCCCATGCTCACATATACACATCATTCACATATAACCCGCATGTTATCACGTTCATGTTATCAAAATATCTAAACACATGCAATCAAGCACACGCAATAAACCTCACGCGATGATGCAACCTCTTTCCACGGCTCTTAGGTATTCGAACCCAGAGCTCTGATACCAAGTTGTCACGCCCCAAACTCCAAGCCACGTGAAACACCCAAAAACACCCAAACATACACCCAACCCGAGAATATACTCTCAAAGTAAACCATACATGCATTGTATATAAACGCTAAATGGCAAACATTACAAGGCTCCAACGCCGAGAAACATGTAATAGCATACATGATATAGATAGAAACAAAAAGAAAGACTCTAACTCTTCTACCTCTCCAGCACCTCCAGATCAACCAGCGTGACCGGTACCTGAAGAAAAGTAAATCCCATACCGTGAGCCAAGGCGCAGCAGAAACTAGACAGGCATGTAGTATAAGCTAAACATGCTAGGAAAAATGAGGTACAATTTTAGACTCTCTTTCAAGCCTTGAAAATAGTTTTCACATGCAAACGGGAAAGCGAGGATACAAACCATCTTTTAACTCACTCACAGGAGCCCGAAAATAGTTTTAAAAAAAGGGTTTTTTAGATCGTGATCCACGCGACTCTTAAAACAGTTTGAAAGTTGGTCTATTCGTCCCACAATGTATTTTATGCAATCCATGATGCTTACAACTGGCCCTCACACGCTGCAACCACAGCACTAACGCTGAAATAAAGATCCATACATAAACATACATTCCCAGGATAAAACCGTATACTATGGGATAAAATCATAGACCAACCACGGGGTAAAACCGTACACCGCGGGATAAGATCGCACATCACGAGATAAAATCGTAAACCAGACCATGGGGTAAAACCGCATACTTTACCGTAAGCCACGGGATTGAACCGTCGACTACGAATTATACCACGGGATAAAATCGCATGCCACGGGATAAGACCGCATACCACGGGATAACACTGCATATTATATGATAAAACTGAATTTAATGGGGCAACACCGAAAACTACGGGATAACACCGAACATTCCTATGCATAACCTAATCAGAATTTAAATGCCTAAACATACCACATGCACCACACGCATGTGCCCCACAGATCTATCACATCTATGCCTAATAAAACTCTGAGTTTTACAGCATGCAACCACGTTACACGTAATGATACCAAGCCATGTAATCAACTTACGTATTCCATGCATAATAAACAGTTATAAATGCACATAGCCATGTATAACAATGCATCACGATGCCACCCGTCAAAACAAACCGATAACCACTCACCCAAGCAAACTGTCAACATACCGGGACCCGTTCACATACTGGGACAACCAACATCAAACCAAAATACTCCTGATTACACGTAACACCCTTATAAAATATAGACGTCTAGAATCGTACCTCGGTGAGTTCAAAATTCGATGTCTCGATCTACGTGCAAAATTGAGCTTCGTCAGAATCAAAATCTGACCAGATGGTTGCGTAGCCCACCGCGCCAATAGCAAGGATTCACTGTTGGATCGTTGAAAATCAAGCCTTAGGCCTCCGAGAAGTTCTATTATCTAATCTCCAAACATCATGGGATCGGTTAGATAAACACAAGTTCTATACGAAGCTGTTGGAGGCAATACTGTCAAGATTATTATTTCTGAAAATAATTAATCGGTAAAAAATTAACTGGACGGGCAAACGTCGAAATGGGCTCCAGGTAAAACTTTTGACGAAGAACGATCAAAATAAAACCCGTGCAACCAAAGTTAATTTAGAAGAATACCTCTTGTAGATCTAATCTTCAACTACGGCTTGATTCCGAGTTGAAACTCCAGTCAGATCTTCTACTGTATTCTCTTACGCGATCCTCGAACGTAGTGTGGGCTACGTTCCTCCGAGAACTCGTACCGGCAGAACTCCGATATATTTAAGTCTTTGAAAGACAAAAATAATATCATATAATATATGAGATATCTGAAGTATCAATTCTATCAATCTCAAACTGGTTCAGCCTACCCGCGTATATATAGGACTACAGCAGGGACCTGGGGGTAATTATGAGTAAGATTTCGAGTGGAAAGTAGATACCTACGGGCGGTTTTTGTAATTATGGAAAGTCGCAGCGGTGTCTGTAATTTCCATAAAATACTGAATTACAATTCACACCACTAAAGAACTGTAATTGCACTCTGACCCATAATCTCAAGACCTTCTAACAATGAGCTCCTGTTATTAAATGCTTATCATTTCTCCCCACGTTAAGATTTCTGATACCCACCAATTAAATTTAATTACTGACAATTTAATTTAATCAGCATCTTCATATTTCTTAAACCCTCCCGCTTAACTTATTTGACCGCCAGATAATTAAATCCACCTGCAAGGTTTGACCCGGTTAAAACTTATAAGCATCCTTCAGGGGGTATCGTTAATCCCGATCATCGAAACGTGGATTCCGTCAATAATTAATATTTGTCATATAAATAATACCGCTATCCAACTCACGGGGAATATAGACCCATATAAGATCGCACCCTCTAATGAATCAAAACAACGAATATTAAATATACACAAATCAATAATTATTTCAGGATTAAAGGATAAGCACTATTCATAATAATCTTGGAGTGTGAATTAATTTATATAGCCAGTAGTAAGTACTAAATTAATTACCATAAATGTTCCGTTCAATACACACAACGTGTACTGGCACTTAGAGTCAGAACAATAGACGACGCTATTATCTGTTCCCCATAACCAAGACAGGCCTACTAAAACTCTGTGCTACAGTTGTATCGATGGTATGTCCATTTCCATCTAAACTGTGAACATAAAACTTATATTCTGGAAGAACCTAAAATCTGATCTTCTGTGTGTAAGCCATACTCTACACACCAGATTAAATATTATACAGAATATCGGACATCTATGCATAACAAATAAATGATATACATACATTGCTCATAAAGATTCTCATAAAATGAAAAACTAATAAAATTAAATACTAAAAATATAATTTTCAGTATACCAACCCTAACAGAAGCACCATAACGTAAAAGCTCAATTGACGGGCCCAAAACCCAAGGGTACAGAGCACCCAACTACTCAATTTACAGGGACTAACCCGAAGGTACAGAGCACCTACGCTGTGCACGTTTCTGGACTTACACCGAGGGAAACTCGTGCTAAATACCCGTCATCCCGGTACATCTAGATAATTTTCTAAAAAACCAAATTGTAGCATCAACTACAAAACCTTTTCATAAATATACATTATACATGTATATAGATCCATCCATCAACATGGAGATCAACTAACATTTCAAAATATTTTTCCCAAAAGCAGTTATACAACACATGTATAAGCAAGAGATCCAATCCATGAAACCATGGAGATCAAACCAAAATATGTAAAAATATATTTTATCAAAACGTTTTAGAAAGTGAGCCTCAACCCCAAGGGTTAGCTCCAAACCTCCGATAAATACGTTTCACCCAAAAGTTTTCGTAAAAACCTCGTTTGCAAACCATCCTTTGCCCAAACAAACCACCCGAACCATCAAAAACAACACCAAACACCCACACAGGGGTTCAGTCGGCTGGCCCAAGCCCCTAGTTGACTGAAAAACTCACTGGAAAAGAGGAACCAAACCAGAAGGAATTTCAGTCGACTGACCTCACACGTCCAGTCGACTGAACTCACCGAAGTATGATCCAGTCGACTGGACTCAAGGCCCCAGTGGACTGAACCAACCCAGAAACCGTTTTTGAGCTACAGTTCTATCTCCAAGCCTCAAATCAAACCCCCCAAACACTCATCAAACAACCTTAAACATCAACACACCAAAGTCTCACACCAACATCTCGAAAAGAAACCCTAAAATCACCTTTCCATCCACCGAAAATGCTGAAAAAAATAGTTTTTAACCCAAAACTGGATAAAAAAACACAAAATCACATTTCATGCATTTTTAAACGGTAGAAAAGCACAAGATTACATATAGCACCCTTATACAGCAGTAGAATCTGAGATCCTACCTCGTTGGGTCAAAAACCTGACGTCTCGACCTACATGCAAGACTGAGCTTCGTCGAAATCAAAATCCATCCGGATGGATGCGTAGACTATGAAGCCAATAGCAAGGATCGGTTATTGGTCGGCTAAAAATCAAGCCCAGGGCCCCCGAGAAGTTAGAGAGAAGGCAGAGAGAAAATGAAGAAAACTTAGGAGTTAAGTTTTGAAAATATCTTTTGAAAATATCTAACTCCCGATATATATATAGACCTCCAAAATATCTTTTGTTTTTTGAATTTTTGAAATTTGCACCATAACTCCCCGCGACCCTCGGTACCAATCCCGCATGCTTGAAATAACCAAAACATGCATCAAAACTCATATAGGCATATCAAAGCGAAAATGCTAAAAAGTCGTCAAAACATCTAACATGCATATATATCAAAAATCAAATGGTATAGAGTCTCACAGTTCTTCTTGTGAGAGAAAGGCAAGATGATCAGAAATGTTTTTAAAAGAAGATTGAGTACTTACCCCTCGTGAAGGTTCACCTATGATTTGATCCATAGGGTGATCCTTCACTGTCTTCCATTCTTTTGGTAGATTTTTATGTTCATTTTGATCTTGAGGCTCAAGAACCTCGATGCTTTTGCCTTTATCCTCCTTGATTTTTATTTCTTCTATTCCTTTATTAATCTCTAGATCATCGTCATCTAGAATCTTGGAAGTAAAATGATTAGTTTCATCAAACATTATATGAATAGATTCGACTAATGTCATAGTTCTTTTATTGTATACTCTATAAACTTTACTATTTGTAGCATACCCAAGAAAAATTCGTTCATCAGATTTAGATTCAAATTTTTTCAATTCATCTTTATCATTTAAAATGAAACATTACATCTAAAGACATGAAAATAAGAAATGTTGGGCTTTCTATCATTCCATAGCTCATAAGGAGTTTTGTTTAAATGATATCTTATAAAAACTCAGTTCATTACATAGCAAGCAGTATTTACTGCCTCAGCCCAAAAATATTTAGAAATTTTATGTTCATTTAGCATAGTTTGTGCCATTTCTTGTAGAGTTCTATTTTTCCTCTCAATAACCCCATTTTGTTGAGGACTTCGAGGTGCCGAGAAATTTTGAAAAATTCTATTTTGATCACAAAAATTTGTAACATTTTTATTTTTTTAACTCTTCTCCTCTATCACTACGAATGTGTAGAATAGAATAGCCCTTTTCATTTTAAATTTTTCTACAAAGCTTGGCAAATACATTACATACTTTATCTTTTGATGCAAGAAATAACACCCACGTGCAAGAAATGATTTATCGTGAAAAATCATCAACTATAACAAAACTATATACTTTTTCTCAAAGGCTTTGAGGTTTCATGAGACCAAATAAATCAAGATGAAGTAGTTATAGTGGCCTATTTGTAGAAATTTCTTATTTTTTTTAAAACTTGTTTTGGCTTGCTTACCAAATTGGCAAGCATCACAAACTTTGTCTTTGAAAAATTTAGTCTTAGGCAAGCCTTTAACCAAATCTTTCTTGATAAGTTTGGATAGAAGATCCACGCTAGCATGACCTAGCCTCCTATGCCATAACTAACTAGTTTCATTTATTGCAGAAAAGCATTTAACATTTTGAGAATTTAGTTTTTCAAAATCAATAGTGTAAACATTTTCAGATCTTTTTGCAACAAATAAAACTTTAATACTTTCTTTGTTTTTGTCACGCCCCAAACTCCGGGTCACGTGAAACACTCATAAATAACCATACAACACACCCAACCCGATGTTTATCCACAAATTAAGGCATACATGCATTTAATATATCCGACCAAAGGGCATACATTACACAGCTCCAATGCCGAAAAATATGTAAACATACATGATATAGAAAGAACCAAAAAGAAGACTATAGCTCTTCGCCTCTATTGGCAACCCCGAATCAACCTGTGTGACCGGTACCTGAAAAACATTTTAAATCCCACATCGTGAGCCAAAGTTCAGCAGATACAAGACAGATCATGCAATATAAGCTAAATATGCTAGGAAAATGAGATATAGTTTTAAACTCTCTTTCAAGCCTTTAAAATAATTTTCACATGCAAACGGGAAAGTGAGGATACAAACCATCTTTTAACTCACTCACAGGAGCCCTGAAAACAGTTGAAAAAGGGTTTATAGATTGCGATTCACACGACTCTTATAATGCATCTTCTCGAACTTTCATCGAAGGATCATATCCCACCATATGTATATTCTCGAACTTTCACCGAAGGATTGTATCCCACCATATGTATGTTAGCTAGAGCTAACTCGAACAACCCACGCAACGCTTGCCACCTATGCAACTCAACACATGCATCCCACACAACGCAACACATGTCACTCATACATGCAACCCGTGCAACACACGCAACGCACGTATCCCGTGCAACACAGAAGTAAAACCAGAGTTTTATATAAAAAGAACCACATAAGATCACGTATGACCACCTATCCATTATGGATCATGCTTAATAAAACTAGAGTTCTATAAGCACAGAATCACGTATGATAACCATATTTTCACACAATGGCGCCACACGACCTGCCACGACATCACATGCCATACACCCGTCATTCGTTCACCCGAACGACCCGTCCACTCACCGGGACAACCAATGATACAGGAAATCAAAACCTAATCCGGAGGCCAACGCCACTCGAGCGCTCAAGCGCACAACCACCGCTCGAGCGGTCCCCTACCGACATAGCACACTGCCACCACCCTGCTTGAGCACACAACAACCGCTCGAGCGGTCAATGCTGGGTGAAAAACCAAACGAAAGACAAAACCAAACCCCCACATCTAACCATGCACCACTTACACCCGACACAGACCCACGACACCCACACGCGCCCAACACAAACAATAAACCTACAGAACATGACCTAACCAAAGGCCAACATAAACCTCCCACACGTCTCGCACCCAACGATGCACCAACCACCACGCACTCAACGGTGCTCCAACACCCCGCATGAAATGACCAACATCCTCTCAGTGACTTCAATTGACAAGACCACATAATCCAATCAACTAAAAATCACTAGAGGAGAGCAGTCGATCGAGCCCTATAACCCAATTGACTGAGAGACAACCACACGACCAACAAACCACCAAGACGCCCCATGAAACAAGAAACATGGTAAAAAGGGCCAACACGGATGAAAATACGCTTTTCCCAAACATTCGGCCAAAAACGGGTGAAAAACGGTTAAGAAATTTTGACATACCCTCACTCTTTTGGCCATAACTTTTTATACAAAAAGAATTTTAATGTGAGTTAGGTGTCATTGGAAAGAATACTTCTGGGGCTTCAATTTGAGCAAAAAAGTGACCCAATTCCAAGTCCAGATGAGAGAGATATGATCAAAACAAACGGATCTACGCAGCCAGTCCGCTTAAGCAGATTTCGGGCGCTCGAGCGAGCTTCCACCCGAGAACAACCCAGAAAATTCCTGTTTTCTATTCTAAGGCCCAAAACCCACTCTCTTCATCATTATACTTCAAATCTCCACTTCCACATCCAAATCAAAGCCTTAAATCTCCCTGTCGACACCCTCGGACATACCCAAGACTACCACAAAACCTCGAAACAAACACTCAAAACCCGATTTCATCCAACCAAAATCAACAAAAAACCCCCTTTCAAACCAAAACCCGATTTATCAAAACATAAATCGATTTTTCATGCATTTTTAACTAGTAAAAACACGCACGATTACACGTAGCACCCTTATAAGACATGAGAGTCGAGGATCCTACCTCGTTGAGTTAAAAACTCGATGCCTTAAACCACCTGCAAAATCGATCTTTGTCGAAATGAAATTATGTCTGGATGAACGCGTAGCCCACCGTGCCAAAAGCAAGGATTCGAAGTTGGATCGTTGAAAACTGAGCCCCGGAAAGCTAGGGAGAAGGCAGAGAGAAAACTTGCAGAGAGAGAGAAGAGAGTGAGAGGAAAAGATATTTTTGAAATAAATATCTAAAGGAAGATATTTGTAGGCTCATCAGAATTTTTTTTTTTGAAACCCCATTACAATGCCCAATGGCGAATGGCCCCGGGAACCAACCCCGCATGCATATATCTACACTCGAACATGCATTAAAATGCATATAAACATGCAGAACCAAAAACGGTAAACACGCGTCGAAAGCACCGAAAAAGAAAACGGATCAGGGTCTCACAGTTTTCAACAATACAAGTGTCATGCAAAAATTTTACACTATAACCTTTAACACATAGTTGACTTATACTGAGAAGATTATGTTTAAGACCATCAACAAGAAGTACATTATCGATACATAGGGAAGATTCTTACCGACCTTACCTATACCAATAATTTTACTTTTTCTGTTGTTTCTAAAGGTTACATAACCTCCATCCTTTGGTGTTAAGCTTAGGAATTTTGATTTGTCGCCCGTCATATGTTTTGAGCATCCACTGTTCAAGTACCATATTTCTTCTGATGAGGAGGATCTCAAGCACACCTACAAGACAGTTTAAGTGATTTTCTTTGGTACCCAAATCTTTTTGAGTCCTATAGGATTAGTATTTTTAACTCTCCAAACCATTTTTGATACACTATTGTTTCTTTTTAGTGGACAATCAGATTTGATGTTCCCCTTTTTCTTGCATTGAAAACAGATTACATTTTCATAGACATTTCTTGAATATGAGTTTGAAAAACTCTTTGAATCTTTTACAAAATAATTTTTTAATTTAAGTTTTACTTCACCATTGTAACCAATTCATTCTTTATTCAATGAGATTCAAAATAATTTTTTAATTTAAGTTTTACTGCACCATTGTAACCAATTCATTCTTTATTCAATGATCTTCTTTGTGCTCCTAAGAGTTTTTCAAAAAAAATTTTCCATTAGTGAATTTGTAGATGATTTTTGAATAATCTTCTATTTTGCTTTTTAATTCACAAGAGACATCATTTTTAATATTTTTACCTTTTAAGTTTGTGAGTTCTTTTTTTAACATGTCATTTTCTTTTGTTAGATTGAAAATTTTATTTTTGTAAATTTTTGTCACTTTATCAAATTTAACCTTCAAAATAAGTTTTTCTTTTTCTAAGGATTCAATTTGCAAAGTATGTTCTTTGGATATGTTTTCTTTTTCATTTTTAGCATTCTTACTTAAAATTTTCAATTCCTCAATTTCTTTAAAAAAGTTTTTATTTTTATTTTTCACTTTTACATTTTTCTTTTCCAATTTCAAAAGACTTTTATTATGTTAAATAATTCATTTTTAAGTTCATCATAAGATGGCATAGAGTAAGAGGAACTAGATTGATTGCATGAGTTAGAGTGAGAATTTACCTCTTCGTCTATACTTGCCATTAAGCAGAAGTTGGCCATTTCGTCGTCACTTGAGCTATTGCTTGACTCGTTTGAATCTGAGTCATCTCACGTGGTTGCTTTCTTGGTCTTCTTTTTCTTCTTCGAGTCCTTTTTGAGTAAAGGACATTCTGGCTTGATGTGCCTAATTTTGTTGCAGTTATAGCAGGTGAGTGGTTCTTTCTTAAAGTCTCATTTGCTTGAATCTCCTTTGTCAAATTTTACGCCTCAGGATCTTCTTGAGAACCTTTTGTCTCTCTTAAGGAATTTTCCAAATCTTCTTGTGATAAAAGCTATGATCTCCTCATTTTCATCACTGGAACTCTCTTTTGAAGCTTTGAGGGCAATTGACTTTTTGAGCTTGTTTTTCTCGTTGACTCTCTCATTTATTTTGAGCTCATATGTCAATAGTGATCCAATTAGCTCATCTAAGGTCATCACCTTTAGATTTTTTGCTTTGGAGATGGCTGTAGTCTTAGCTTCCCAAATGGGTGGCAAGGCTTTGAGTACCATCCTTAAAAGCTCATAAGATTGGTAAGTTTTTCTAAGTGCATTAAGAGAGTTAATAATATGAGTAAAGCGAGTGTACATGCAAGATATAGTTTCATCATCATTCATCTTAATGCTTTCATACTCACTAAATAGTCTATCAATCCTAGAGTCTTTAACATCTTGTGTGCCTTCATAAGTGATTTATAACTTTTTTCATATTTCTTTTGCACTTTTATATGTCATTATGCGATTATATTCGTTAGCATCTCAAGTACAATACAAAGCATTCATAGCACTAGAGTTTTTTTGAAGTTGCTTCATATCATTTTCATTCATTTCTTTTTTTAGTTTAGGAACTTCTTTACCTTCTACAGTTTTAGTAGGAGTGAAATTACCTTGGACGATCACTCTCCAAGCCCTCCAATCTATGGTTTGAATAAAAATTCTAATTCTTTGCTTCCAAAAGGTGTAGTTAACACCACAAAAGATTAGTAGCCTTATAGAGGACTGACCTTCACCAAATGGAGATATACCAATTCCTACCATAGATTTTTTTTACAAAAACTTGTTAAGAATAATGTGATAGGCTCTGATACCAATTGATAGTATGTGTGTAATTCCAAGAGGGGGGTGAATTGGATATTTAAAAAATTTGTTCAAATATTCAAATACAAGTAAAGCTTTTAATACACTTACAAGCAAGATATTTTAATTCACAAGTATATTTTCAAGTATAGCTTCTTGTTTGAAGATTAAACCACAAGTCTATTTTAATTCAAAATATTTAAAACTTCTTATTTGACAAATGAAATTACAAGATTTAACACTTTTCTTATTTTAAAAATTTAAACTACAAGAATGGATTTTAATAATGAATGATTTAAGTATAGAAGATATGTGTGGTGCAACAATAAACAACAATATAATAAAGAGAACAAAAAGAAAGCTAGTTAGAAATACAACATCACAATTTTTACAAGGTTCGGCGCAACGACTTACGTCTTTGCCTCAAGCCAACCGCTATGAGGATTTCTCACTATTACTCCTTCAATAAGCAGAGTAGCCTCTCTCCTTAGTCTAGGCAGAGTAGCCTCTCTTGAGAATGTCCCTTTCTCAAGTATTCCAATCCTTATAGGTGGATTAGCCTCTTTTGAGAAACATCTTTCTCAAGAATAATAGAATAACAAGAAAGTGTACAATGAAATGCTCCTATAATGAGCATATGAGTATAAGAAATGAAAGTTCTAACTCACTTCTCAAAGAATATATCAATGAAGCTCAAAGAAAAATCTAAAAATCTTTTTTCTCAAAAATTGATTGAAAAACTCAAGAGATTTAAAGCACAAATAGAGATTGTATAAAAGAGAATGTTTGAGAGGTTTTAAATGAATAAAACCAGAGCTCAAAGGCTCTATTTATAGACCTCAATCCTGGACTAGCCATTGGGCTGAACATGGTAATGTCAAACTAGCCGTTTCAGCACAAAATTCGAATTTTAGCCTGTTCGGTCGACTAGACAAGCCCATTCAGTTAACTGGACCAACATTCAGTCGACTGGATCTAGTAATCAGTCAACTGAACCTTTTCAAATCAAAATTCCTATCTGGCAGCCTAGTTTCAGTCGACTTGATGCAAAGCATAAGTCGACTAGATTATTAAAAATCTAGAATTTTGATTTTCAAAAAGGTTTTGATCACTTTATGTTTTGAAAAAATACTTAGAAATATTTTAGGAATCCTATGAGCTTCAAAAGATATATATCCATGAGCTTAGTGAATTTACATAGATCCTAAAAAATAAATTCAAAACTTTTTCTTCAATCCTTCACTCTTGCATTGTTCCAAAATCTTGTTGCCAAAACATTTGATTTGAAATTTGCGTCATGGCTTCCATTTTGTATCTTTGATTGTGCTAACCATTTATTTCTTGTAAATAATCTCAAATTGCACAATTAGATACTTAGGTTTGTTATCATTAAAATGATCGTTGAAGTCTTGTTAGGCCACCAATCTCCCCATTTTGATGATGACAAACACATAGCAAAATAATGTAGGAAAGCTAAATAAAGCTCCCCCTATCAATAAGCATGAAATAATAAGTTTGAAAACTCCTCCTTACAATATGCATTGATTTAAATTTTATTTCAAGCATACGTTTGAAAGCCTAAGTTTCATAGGATATCTTCCAAACTATTCGCAACGAGACAAGATAGGTTTGGTGATCAATTACCCATAAAGTCTACTCTGGAGATCCCTGAGGTGGAACTTTTATTTTTATTTTTGGATGAATGGCGGGTTGGACACTTGCATCGCATTCATTGCATCACATACTTGTACACTTATTCTTATATATGCTTGCCATGCTATAATTATCAAATTTGTCTGCCTCTTTGATTTAAATTTGTACTGGGTGCTAAATAATTTGCATTATGGAATATTTTGCCGTGAGAATGGTTAGAAGGTTTATAGTGTTTTCTTCTAAGTTTTGGCTCATGGCATTCGTGCTACAGGTGAGGTTGAGGAGTTCTTTGAGAAAATTGCCCCCGAAAAAGAAGATAGAATTGAAGAACAGGGTGAATGATAGGAGCCAACAGACCCCGATAATGCTTATTGAAGATTTGAATCTTCTCCTTTTGTTCTTTTTGTTCAGTTTTCCCGTGCTTATTGTAATTTTTTAAATTTATTGGTGAAACTGTAAACGCTATGTACCTTTGAAAAGTTTTAAAACTCTAATAATGTAATATTTATGATATGTAAATATGAATGAATGGCTAGAATATCCCTTTATTTATATTTATGTATGTCCTGACGTGCCAAGAGAATGGGGCGTCACAAGTTTTTCTCAACAAACAGAACAAGCAAAGTAATTTTTGTTAACTAGTTGTGGAAATATGTTTAGCGGTGTTATCTACCGGTACCTGGTGTGTAAATACGGGAGCCACTAATCATTTCTACAATTCATTGTAGAGGTTCTAAGAAACCCGATAACTAAGTGATAGAGAGATTTACCTACATATGGGCAATATTACCAGGGTGGCGTAGTTATAGTAGAAGATGTCACTCTCAATTTTAGTAGAAATAGGGTTTTACATTTAAAAGATTGTCTTTATGTACCTTCTATTAAAAGGAATTTAATTTTAATTTTTAATTTGGTGAACAACAAATACTCTATTCATTTTAATGACTCTGTGGTTATTAAGAAGAATAAACATTTTATTTGTTCTGGTACATTGGTAGATGATCTTTATGTTATTACTCCTATCTCTCCTATATTGCAACTAACTGAATTAAATAACACATCTAATTTACCATGTAAGAGAAATAATCCTTCTTTAATAAACTAAACGATTCTTTGCCACTTACGTTTAGGTCATATTAATCTAAAAATGATAAATAGACTAGTAGAAGACGGACCTTTGAGTTCATTGGAAGTAGAGACACTTCTAGTCTGTGAGTCTTGCTTAGAGCATGAGATGACCAAGAGGCCCTTTTCGGCCAAAGGCTATAAAGCTAAAGAACCATTAGAACTGGTTCACTCTGATGTGTGTGGTCCTATGACTATCTGGGCTAGAGGTGGCTTTGAGTACTTCGTCAGTTTTATTGATGACTACTTAAGGTATGAATACATTTACCTAATGCACCGTAAGTCTGAATGCTTTGATAAATTCAAAGAATTTAAGGAGGAGGTGAAGAAGCATCTAGGTAAAAGTATCAAATCATTACGATCCGACCGTGGTGAGGAGTACCTCTTTAGAGAGTTTAGTGACTACTTGTCGTCAGAAGGAATTATATCCCAGTTGACTGCACCGGGCACTCTGCAGCAGAATGATGTAGTAGAAAGAAGGAATATGACTCTTATAGAAATGGTAAGACCGATGGTGAGTTATTTAAAATTACCCGATTTGTTTTGGGGACTTGTATTAGAGACAGCAGCTTATATTCTGAACTTGGTACCTTCTAAGTCAGTACCTTCTACTCCTATAAAATTGTGAACCGGGCACAAGTCTACTCTAAGACATATTCAAATTTTAGGGTGTCCAGCACATGTGCTGAAAGGGAACGTGGGTAAGTTGAAATCAAGGATAGAAGTCTGTTTCTTTTTCGGGTGTCCCAAGAGAATGAAGGGTGGTTTAATTTATAATTCTATGCATTAAAAGGTCATTGTTAGCACCAATGCTCGATTATCGAAAGAGGAATATATTACAGACCACAGGTCCAAAAGTAAAATTGTTCTAGAAGAATTGAGAGGAAATACCAGTAGAACAGAAGAGGAACCACAAGTCACTAATATCTCATTGCCTCGTCGTAATAGAAGGATTATCAGGATAATGCAAATCTTGAACCAGATCAGGGTGCTATCATTAACATGCCAAATGAGCTTGTGGGTAATAGTGCACATGGTTTAGATTCTGCACAGCACGTTACTGCTAGTATATAGATGGACGTATTGCCTCGTCATAGTGGAAGGATTGTTCATTAACCTGATCGGTTTATGTTCTTGGGAGAGTTTTTGGACAGGATCTTGGTAGAACTGGATACCGAACCATGTAACTACAACAAAGCACTTTAGGACAAAGATGCAGATCATTGGCAAAAGGCTATGAATTTTGAGATAGAATCTATGTATTCCGATCAGGTCTGGAAACTTGTAGAACCACCCGAAGGGACAAAACCCATTGGATGAAAGTAGATCTACAACAAGAAGAGAGGAGCAGATAAGAAGTTGAAACCTTCAAAACTAGACTTGTTGCTAAAGGGTTCACTTAGAAAGAAGGGATCGATTATGAGAAAATCTTTTCGCTGGTAGCCATTCTTAAGTCTATCTGGATTCTCTTATCCATTACGGCTCATTTCGATTACAAAATTTGGAAAATGGATGTTAAGATAACTTTCCTTAACAAAAGTTTTGACGAGTGTATCCATATGGTACTATAAAAACCCGAACTCAAAGATATGAACAGAAAAGAAAGAACATCTCAAAAGAAATGAAATCTTGAACATAAGTTTGGTAAGAAGAACCGGCCAGACCGTTTAACATTTTTGAGCTCGAGACCCGGGATAGAGTGAGAACTACATAAGCATATATTAAACCATAATATTGAAGCGCATGTTTTGAACAATGACCTGTTTAACGATCGCATAAACCTGTTGTTTTCAAAAGCCATGATGTTTTTAATTTAAGTGTGCTATCCATGATATTTTGAGATAGTATGATGTTATTATAAAAGTGTGGTTAATGTTGTGTTCTAAAGTACCAAGTTGCATGGGTTTTTGGCTCTTTATATCCCGTTATGAGGGTGGTTACCCAACTATGGATTTTTCATTTGTCCCTATAGAAGAGGTTTTCCGTTAAGCGGGAGTTTTTACCTTAAAGGCTTTTGGGCTGAGTCCCAGGCTTTAGCACATACCACTCGTGCTTGGTAGAGAGTGGCCTTCATTCCATTAAGTTGCAATCCATGCATTGCGAATTGAGGTTACGGTACCATCAGAACTCCCGATTTGAGGTTGACGACTACTTGGACACTGTTGGGGTTTGGGTCTAGTTTTGAGAAACTAGTTATTTATTTTAAATTGTGGCGATTGAGCCAGGCACATATTTCTTTTTGCCATACTGAAAAGGTTCGGTATAATTTGTAATATTTTTATGCTCAAGTAAATGCATCAGTTTCTATGTTTTTGTGGAAAATGGGATGAACTATTTTAAAAAAGAGTTTTCAGTTATCCTTAACTAAGTAACTGTCTTTTCTATTTATGATAATGCTAAGTGCGCTCTCCTATAACCTCTATAGTTGCAGATAACAGGAACAGCTAAGATTTGATCCACTACATGCGTCGTCAAGTAGTTTTGGATCTGGTGTTGGAAATTGTT
This sequence comes from Heliamphora ciliata, assembly GCA_032360265.1. Taxonomy (NCBI): domain Eukaryota; kingdom Viridiplantae; phylum Streptophyta; class Magnoliopsida; order Ericales; family Sarraceniaceae; genus Heliamphora; species Heliamphora ciliata. Next base: position 49,609 of record JAUMHN010409432.1, read on the forward strand.
TTGGTCCATAGGATGGTGAATCCTTAGTGACTCCGGTTTACCCCTTTTGACATTAAGGGTTGTGATTGCTTAGAAGTTCTTGTTTGGTCTCTTAATATTATTTATCTCTTGTTTTTCTCTTTGGCTATCGATCTGTGGCAGGATCACATCCTTCTATAGGCTTAGTGCCTTGCAGAAGTGGGGTGATACATGTACAACAACTAGATGGTTTTATAGCAAAAAGCCAGGAGCACATATTGTACAGGCATAAGAGATCCACTTATGGTTTTAAGAAGGCATTGAGGTTTTGGAATACTCAATTTGATCAAGTCATAAAGTCTTATGATTTTGATCAATGTCCAGATGAGTCCTATGTGTACAAGAAGCATAACGAAAGTGTGGTGGTCTTTCTAGTATTTTATGTAGATGATATTTTGCTCATTGAAAACGATGTGGGGGTGTTATCTTCGATAAAAGTATGATTATCTGTTCAGTTCGATATGAAGGACTTGGAAGAAGCCAGTCACATGCTTGGGATCAAACTTTTGTGAGATCGAAAACAAAGGATGTTGGGCTTATCGCAAGTAAAGTATATTGATTACATCCTTACTTATTTTAGCATGCAAGATTTCAAGAAAGGATTTCTCTCTATTAGGCATAGAATCACTCTATCCAAGGATTAGTGTCCTAAGACATCATATGAGATAGAGAAGATGAGGGCGGTTTCTTATGCTTCGGTTGTAGGAAGCTTAATATACTGCTTTGTACTAGACCTGACATCTGCTTTGTTGTTGGCATGGCTAGCAGATATTAGTCTAACCCAAGGCAGAAGCATTGGACTACAGTAAAGAATATAATCAAGTATTTGAAAAGAACTAAAGATTATATGTTGGTTTACCAGGTAGATAGTCTAGTACCATTAGGGTACACAGACTCAGACTTCTAGTTAGACAAAGATTCCCATAAGTTTACCTCAAGATATGTGTTTACCTTGGGAGGTGAGGGTATAAGTTGCAGGAGTATCAACCAGTTCTGCATTGCTAATTCCACCATAGGGGCCAAGTACATGGCAGCTTCTTAAGCAGCCAAGGAGGCCATTTGGCTCAGGAACTTCCTGTCAGATCTAGATGTGGTGTATTCAGTTCAGTCAGCTATCACACTTTATTATAATAATAGTGGAGCGGTTGCAAACTCAAAGGAGCCAAGAGTCAATAAGAAAGAAAAGAAAATTGAGCATAAATATCACCTGATACTTGAAATTGTACAGAGAAGTAATGTTGTTATGACAAAGATTGCATCAGGGGACAACCTTGCAGATCCTTTTACAAAGAGTCTACCAGCTAAGACTTTTGATAGTCATGTAGAGGGTATGAGAGTCAGATGCGTGGCAACATGATTCTGAGTATAAGTTAGAAATTTCCAGGTTCTAAGAAACCATGGATTTTGTTGGCTTTAGTATTTTATTTTATTTTTTTAATGAAATAATTTTTTATTTTATGAGAATCTTAACGAGTAATTTATGCGATATCATTTCTTTAATATTATACATGGATGTCCTTTATTCTGTATAGTATTTAATCTGGTGTGTAGAATACGGCATGTACATAGAAGATCAGATTATAGGTTCTTGCATAATATAAGTTTACGGTTCACAGTTTAGATGGAATTAGACAAACCATTGGTACGATTGTAACACAGAATTTTAGTAGGCATGGCTTGGTTACGAGGAACAGGTAATAGTGTCGTTTATTGTTCCGAATCTTTGTGCTAGTATACTTTGTGTATTGAACATGACCACATTGGGGTAATTAGTTTTATACTGACTATATAAATTAATTAACACCCTAAAGTTATTATGAGTGCTTATGCTCTTAATCCTGAAATAATTATTATTTGTGTATATTTAATATTCGTTATTTTGATTCATTAGAGGGTGCAATCTATTACGGGTTAATATTTCTGGTGAGTTGAAAGGTAGTATTAAATATATGACGAATATTAATTATTGACAGAATCTATGTCCTGATTGTTTGGGATTACCGATACCCCCTTAAGGAAGGTTATAAGTTTTGACTAGACCAAACCCTACAGGTGGACTTAATTATTCGGCCATTAAATAAGTTAAGCATAAACTTTTAAGAAATTTTAAGAAGCTGATTAAATTAAACTGTCAGTAATTAAATTTAATTGGCAGGTGTCGAGAATCTTAACGTGGGGAGATGAGTTAAGTATTTAATAATAGGAACTTGAATAATCGATTTTGAGAATGTAGCTGGGAGTGCAATTACGATTCTTTAGTGGTATGAATTGTAATTTATGTTTTTATAAATTGTCTCAGGGGTAGGCGAGTTTTCATAATTACATTAGAAGCCCAAGTCATATTTACTCTACAGGTCCCTGCTGTAGCCCTATATATATATGTGTTTATGCGAACCCTAACCCACATTCTACATTCATTATTGAATTAGGGTTTTCACATAAATTTTAGGTGGCTAGATTAACAGGTTCAAGATCACGATAGATCGTAACCCACCATACGTTTGTGACTCGCTTCTGGGAATATAGTAGAAGACTTGATCGGGGCTTCAACTCGAAAAATTCACATTCATGATTGTTGTAGTAATTGAAATTATTCTACCAGATTTTGAAAGATATAATCTCGAATCGAACATTGGGAGTACGGGTTTTATTTTGATCATTCAACATAAAATTTTTTTAAACTGGAGCTTATTTCTGCCATTGCCCATCTAGTATTTTTTATCAAAAAAATCATATTTAAATCAATGATCTTAGCAGTTTTTCTCCAACATTATATCCAGACCTAGGATTTGATGTTATTTTTCATCCAAAATTTGTTCAAACTAATTTGAGTGAGTAGAACTCGAGATATAGACTTTTTGCCAAAGTGTGTCACTTTTAGACCGTTAAGTATTGCAGACCAACAACCCCTATTTTAAAACGTGATATGAGCTTAGGTCAAAACGTAAAATCTGTAGATAACATGTATATCGTGCTACCCACCAAAAATGAGATCAAACTATTGAGTTTTAAGTGGTCAAATAACCTCTGAAAGTCACTATTACGATTTAGTGAGTAACAGAACCTTTTGTCACATGTTTTGTATAACCAAATACCCATATTTTTAATGACCTTATCCAAAAGTGTTTTCATGAAAAGTGTAAATAAAATATTGAACCTATTTATTGTCTAGAAATTAGACCCAAATACCCCAGCATCATCCCCTAAACTATTTTTAAACCCTATGTGGAAAATAAGTTCTACTGTGTGTTTTATGACTGACTGAACCTATTTTACAAAATAGCTTATTTCTCTAACTTGTTTTAAACAACTATACTAAGAACTATTAATGAGACTTGTAGGGGACATGTTGAACTAAAACATATCCAAATTTGAGCTCAGTCGGACTTGATTTGATACCCCAAAATTGAGACTAATAGAGACATTTATGGCTAATGTTCTATATAGTGCTGAACTATTTCTGCTTGTGGGAATTTATTAGGATGTTTTGTTCACCCTTTTACCTTAGGTTTTGTTCTTGGTGTTAAACATGAGAGTTGTAGAAAATATTTTTATTTAAATGGTGTTTAAAAATCATAACCTGATTCCAAGTCTAGATATCCCAAAACCTTATCGGCCCTTTAAATTTAACACTTGATTTTTTACTTTAAAAGTTGCTAAGCGTGATTTGAGTACCCTTTGCTATGAGACCCGAGTCTTTGTATGATGATCAATTTGAATTAATTGATAAATGTTTCTAAGTGAATGTATGATGGTTTAGAACTCATGCTATTATGTTTGAATCATATCTTGAGAATTGTAGCTTGTGCTTCACATACTTATACCTTATGCTTGCGCGTTGTACCATGAATCTTTCCATGCTAGTTGATGCTACGTTGTAGATGATTGTATTTGAGATCCATACCATACATCATTGACATTGCCACTTACATCCTAGCATAGTGGAGTCCATATGTGCAAAATGTTGTTGGGATGGGCTGTATTGAGATTGTCTTTTTTGATTCTAAGTCTAGAGCATCCCTGGTTGCTTTTTTTGAAAATATTTTGAGATGAATTCTCCTTGTACACCCTGGGTATGTCCCCGGTGTTACAAAATTGGTTTATACACCTTGGGCATGTCCCCGGTGTTTGAAATGGTTTATAGACATTGTTGGGCACCATGGGTTCGTCGCTAGCATTCTGATTTCGATAGCTTAGACTTTTGGGTTGACACGGGCGAAGGCATCACGAGTCTTAATGTGGAACAAGCTGCTTGATGTATGTCTGATATGATTGATTGATTGATTATTGAAATTGTTAGCCTGGAAGATGGCATTGATTATTGAATTTGTTGGCCTAGAGTATGGTGCCGACCCCGATGCCGTTGCCATTGAGTAAAACAGTTGTGGCATGAAACCCGATGAAGCATTTACTATTCGCAACGAGGCTCGATGATGACTTTGGTGATCAAACACCTGTGAAAGTCTACTCTGGTGGTTCCTAGTGTGGAATTCCTTTTATAATCTCGGTGCATGTTGGGTTGGGTATTTACATTTCATACACGGCATCTCATATACCCATGCTTATTAACTTATCTACTATCCTATCATAAATTTGTTTATCTTCTTGACTATAAACTGTACTAAGTGTTATATGGTATGCGCCGTGGTGAATTTTGTGTCGTGAGATTAGTTAGAAAGTTAGAGTGTTTTGCTTCTGGACTTTAACTCATGGCATTTGTGTCACAGGTGAGGAGGAGTTCTTGGAGTAAGTCATCCTAGAGGGAGAAGAAAAGTTTGAAGAACAAAGTGAGTTCCAAGAGCACGTGAATCCCATGGATGCATTATGAGGAGTCGAGACCTCTACTTTTGTTCTTATATTCAGTTCTTTCGTGCATAGTGTAATTTTTGAAATTTTTTGGTGAAACTATAATAGTTAAGTACTTTGAACGGTTTAGAACTCTTTTATGATTTAATAACTAACGTATGTAAATATGAATGAATGGCTAGAATAGCCCTTTATTTATATTTATATATGTCCCGACGTGTCCGGAGGACGGGGTATTATAGGGTGTATGCGAGAGTATTCCCTGAAAGGACGTGGAAGTGGAAAAAGACCGAGTCTTTTGCGAGGTATATGAGACCACTAAGAGTGTTGGAGAGATGCGATGAAACCACCTATCGTCTGAAGGTACCACTAGGATTCAAAAGGCTATTAGGGGATAAGATGGATGCAAAGCGGATGTAGACACAGAAACCAAGGGATAAGAGAGGAATCATCAACCCGCGCGACTCGACGATTGACTTTAACAATACGAAAACATACCTGGAGATACCAGTTGTCATAATCAATAGGACTCACATGGGGCCGGAGAACTTTTGGCACGTGGAAGTGTAGTGGCACTGCTACAGTATTTATGAGGTGACGTGGGAACGTGACTCAATTATTCGCTACTTTTATCCGCATCTGTTTTTCTAGGCCTTAGCATGATAGGTGTTGTGTTTTTTCTTCGTTGAATGCTATCCTTGTATTAGGTGAACTCTTGAAAACTTTGTAATGGTTATGTGTTTGGATGAAATGCAAGTGTTTATTATTAAATTCTTCATAAGCTATCTCATAATCTCAAATTAAATCCCAGAAGATCCCAAAACATGAAAAAAAAAATGGAAACAACCCCTAAATCTCAGCACTCTCTTAAGATGGCTAGTAAACGATCAAACCACTAGCAAGTTAACTAACCCTTAGATGATAAAGCACTTAGAGTAGCCTATGTTTTGCGAAAACCACCATTAAAAGCCCACAACTTCACCTTTATGAGTTTCATTTCCCAAACCCCTGTATCAACTTTATACCCAGTTAAGATTCTTTGCTTCCAATAACACCGGTCCTCAACAATGCTACCTAGTATCATTCAGGAAATTTATCCTAGAAAATACCCTTATCCTAGAAGTTTTCATTGGTTAAGTCATGCCTAGATGATGACTAGTACTCACGTTTGACTATCCTTCAGTGCAAGTCATTATCCTTGGACTAACTCTTTAATTTTAGAACTCAATGTCATTTCTTTAGTTCCAAACATTCGATATTGCCAAGATCTTCTACCACCATTCATTTTCCCTTGACTTCAACACTACAGCCGATTGAAGCAATTTTGTGACCTCTTGGAATCCTAACCTGGGGAGTTAATTGGATGCTTAAATTAAAGTGCGCTAGGCCGATGTAACTTTAGAGCAAATATCTAGTCTGGCTACCCATTACTTAGACATGTCTTTATCAAGACTGAATATTGCACAGATTGATACTGAGAACCTCCTCTTTGTAATATTCATTAATTGTTGATCTCTTTTCTCCAATGCATCTAAGCTTAGATCGGCCTCTCAACCTGAATCAACGGTGATTTCTTTAACTATGACACCTTGCCTTAATTCAACCTAACCCTGAACCATCTGGGTTCCACCCTAAGTTACTCTAATCCCAGTTATGTTTTGTACCATTCAAAATTCTCAGCTAAACGCTTACCTATTCACTGCCTTATGGTCACCTTCTCTGAAATCAATAAGATTGAGCTGGCCATCCTTATCCAACTCCACGCATGTTTTTATCCGTTAATCTTCAAAACCTTGCCCGTAGGTCTGTGAGTGACGACGATCATCAGGATATCATCTTATTAGGCCTTGGCACTTTCACGCAAGACTAGGACAGTGCACAGGAACCTCTTAACACCTCTTCGAATTATGGGTCAATCTTTCCTCAACATTACGACTTAAAGCACCGTCAACGTTCGTGTTTAATGATGTTTTGAAAGCCGAGACCCCGACTACAGGAATGGTTAAGTAAGGATTTATTCAACTAACTACATCTTCGCAAGGGACACGACAAATAGAACTATGCCGTTAATAACCTGCAATTAAAGACAACAACTTCACATCAAGAGAATCACAATGCAACCATGTGACAGAATTTAGACTTTCCCAAACTAGTTCATAGTGGACCCACACATCCAATGAACAAGGAAGCAAAAGATTCATACCGATAGTAGGGAAGTGGAAAACAAGAGACAACTTCGAGCTTAAGATACCCTTAGTATGCAAGTAAAGGAAGAATATCTATATGCATCAATATTCACGTCAGCTTTTCCCCCAAAATGTTAGAGTTTGAATCTTGCCATCCCCACCTTCAATGAAAAATTCTGACGACGACTTGAGCATTTAGAGCCTGAGGGAGAATTAACCATCAAACCACAATGGATCACATGACTCAAGATTGCATCACATTCATTTTACCTTAGAGTGACCAACCATCGGAGAGAAACGATCCTGTCATTGGAAGAAACGTCCAAACCCCACGTATCAACACGTGAAGGACAAACGGTGGAAGCTAAGAGAAACGATACTACCCTTGGAAAGGTTGGAATAAGGAATGAAAGCATATGACTACAGACTTCGTCACCTGGATCGCCAAGGTCAACTCAAGTGCACGATAACATTCGAGTTATAATGAATTGCCTCACTAAGGTCGCTTGCTCTCTATCTATAGACTCTGTAACACATTGGTAGCTACAAGAAAAAAGTATATCCGTGAGATTTTACACCAACATAGGTTCTCCATCATACCTAACAAAAACTCGCGTCTTGCCTGGACAGTCTAAACTCCCGGTTCTGAACCATCAAAAGTATGTTGAGAGCATGCATAAAGAAGATTGAAGGAAACTCTTATCTTCGGTCCAAACTTGCTTACAACAACAGCTCCCGAGCTAGCTTTTACAACCATATGAGGTTTTGTGTGAGCACAATACTACGAGATTATCAATACATGAAATAGAAATAGAAAGGAACTAATTGGTTAGAATAGATCTCTGCTAATAAATAAAGTGAGACCTAGACTACAATAAGAAAAATTCATATAGAACCCAGAATAGTAGTCCTGCATTGACAATCTACGGTAAAGAATGATAGAATCTCATTGAATAAGACTTTTCATACTAATAAACAGGTTGAGTGTCATGCTTTCACCTGATAAGTAGAACCAACTTTATCGAATAGTTCAGTGACCGCTTTTCTCCTTTTCTCTTTCCTGAATATGGTGGGACAAAGACAAAACCATGGGTGTTCAATAAAAGTAGGTGGAATTGGAGAGGAAATGGAAGTCCCGAGCCTAGCACGAATTTTGCAAGATCTAATAGCCAATTTGGATAGATCGCGAGGGAAGGCACCCCAAGAAGGATCATAGTACTTATCGGACCTAATGGTGCAAAATATACTAGCACCTGAGAAGAAGAAATTTTCCCGAACAACAGAGGTTTGGATTGAGGCCACGAAGCAACAACAAACAACAGTAAGAACTTGTTATAAGTGCAACTGACCAGAACATGAGATGATGCATTGTCTGACAAGAATTAGAGAAGGTAATCAAAGAGGACCACTATGGAAAAACAAGAAGATCACACGCTCAGAACTTTACTCTCTAGGTAACCAAAAGGAATAAGTAGTAAAAAGGGCACCAAAATTAAAAATCTGTTATCAATGCTGAAAGCTCGGACATAAAAGAACTGAGTGCCCACTATGAAGAGGATTAAACTACAACCACCATCAACCAAACCAGAGCTATAAGGATACCTGCTACCAAGGGGAAGAAACTACAATATTAGTCAAAAGGGAACGGGCTGTTCGGGAAGGATGAGATAGCTTAACCGATAAGAGAATCAATGGACAGAAGGCTCGTCTTCCCAAGAGAAAAATGAGTATTCGTTAATGATTGGAGCTACGGCCGAATTTGCAAACTCTAAGATATACGTTAGTTAGACTTGTAGCATTGTCCCAAGAAAGGATACGCTTGAAGAACAAAGGCTTTTATGTTAGCATTAGTCAAACAACTCCCATGTCACGAATATGCGACGTGATGTTTGAAAAAAAAATTGTGTAGTTATCAATCCAAGTTGTTAGTAAGACAAAACAACAATCGCTCAAAGTGATAAACATATAAGCCCAACCTCATCCATATCCTCAATAAAGAACGGCGCCAATAACAGGGACGCAACTTCGAAGAGAAGAGGTGCAAGTAACCATCCATAACCTTTCGCATGAAATTTCGTGGACGAAATTTATTTTAAGGGGGGTAGATTGTAACACCGCGGCCCAGACCCTAGTTGTAACCACCCACATCGTAACAACCTAGTTTGTAACGACTAGTGTAGTGATCTAACCCAAATCCTAGCATTAGCGATGATTAGTTAACAAGATCTTTGGTCGCTAGAAAGATGGAAACCTTAACTCAACCCGAAACCCTAATTTGACCTGTAAACCCTAAAAAGATCAAATGCTCAGAGGTAAAGCCCTAATATTCAGAAAAGTCTTGAAATAGCCTAAATTAAGTAAATAACATAAAATATAAAATTAAAAATAAAAAATTCTCACAATTAGGATAAAATGACCATTTGCCCCTAGTATAACAAAAGTCCTAAAAATTTAAAATTTGACACATGGACACCCAAAATTAAATATTTATATACAATTAATTAATAAAAGACAAATTAGCAACAACAATAAGAAAAATACCCTTGCCTGGCTCGCTACCTAGGGAATTGTGCCCAAAAAGCTACTTTTTGCATTTTAAAGCTTAAAAATAAGAAAAAATTGTATAAATAAGCATTATTATGACCTAAGACCTTTTATACAAGTAATATATATAATAATATAATAATATAGGTCAACAAAAGTAAACAAATAATTATTTAAAGTCTCTACACAATAAATAAGTCAAAAAGTCAATTCTTGTCAAACTAGCTTAAATTGACTTAAAAGCTTACACCTATTTAATTAATTGCTAGAAAAATTATGATAGCTCATGGGAAGACTAAATTAATTATAAACACATTAATATAATAAGTTTTAGTAGGTTAATATACCAAAAAGATACATAAAATTAATATTTTATGCACTTTCTTTCACAAAATGGTACTAAAATATAATTTAAACCCCATAATAATGCAAAATTGACTTTTAAGCTTCCCCAAACAGCCCATCTGCACAAATCTGATTTTGTAAGTCTCAAATATCACCCGCCTGCCATGCCACCAATGAAAATTGAGAAAAATTCAAAATAAAGCTTACACCCTAATAATTAAAGTTACCTATTTTTCTATAAATAGAAACACACCCATACCCTATTCTCCTCTTCATATTTCGGCACTTTAGTGAGGGAGAGGGTTCAGAAAGTTTTCTAAGTGTTTCAAAGAGAAGAAGGAGAGGAGAAGGAAAGAAGAAGGAAGAAGAGGCTAGGAGGGACCAAGGAAAATGCAATAAAGCCAAGTCCCATCTTTCTTCAACCCTTAGAGCATCAAAACAAGTAAGTAAATCCCCTAAAATCTTCTAATATTATCTCATAAGATAGCTGTCAATTCATCTCTATAATTAATCCTAAGAATGAGGAACACAGATAACTCAAAAAGGCGTCGTAGGAGTACATTGTAGACTATTTGTGTAAGATTAAGCCTTGCATATGCTTACATGCGAATATTTTTGAGTTTTATGACTTAAATAGGTTCTGGAACTTTGGTTTGTATGAGTGTATACATGCATGTAAAGAAAATACAACAAAAATTAACCCAACAAGAGCTAAGTTATCAAAACCTTAAATAACTTGATTTTCTAGGCATGTGAACTTTCTTCCATGAACTTTAAATCACCATAACTAATTGTAGAAAAATTATCTAAATGTGGTTTCTATGTCCAGACCTATATTTTTAAGTCCTCTTTCATAAAAAATTAGTTTGAAGTAATTTTGTTAAGTAGAACTCCAGATATACCATTGTTTCCAAAGAGTGTCAGATCTTGACCATTCTGAGTTGAAGACCTAAAAATCCTAAATTAGAGTGAGAACCGAGCTTGGGTTAAAACATAAAACTCATTTTTATCTTAATTGCCACCAAACATGAGCCAAAATTATGAAGTCTTGATAGGTAAACACCCTTCCAAAAGTCACTATTATGATTCAGTGACTGACAGAGCTTTTTGTTACACTTTATTGTGAGACAAAAACCGTAAGTTTTTATTAGCCTAATCCAAAAGTCGTAAACATGAAAAACCATAGTGCCCTAAATGTTTTGAGCATTCTCTGTTGAAAATCTATTCTGCAGACCCTTTTTAGGCTAACTGAACCCTTTCTATAAATTAACCAAAAACACTAATTTGTTCCAAGCAATTTGCCTTAGCACAAAACATAAAACTTGTAGGGGACACCTTATACTGAAATCTCACCAAAAATCAGACCCATAACCCTTGAATTCATGTCCCAAAATTTTGGCCAATAGAGGCCCAAAGTTTGTGTTTTCCTCTGCAAAGTACTGAACGGTTTTCGCTTAAATTAAATAAATGACTTTTTTTCCTAGGATCTAACCTTAGTGCTAAACATGAAAGTTGTAGAAAATATTTTTATCTAATTGGTGTGCAAAAATTAAAAATTAAATCCATGCCTAGGTACTTAAAAATACTGTTGTAACTTTAAATTTGGCAATTGAACACTTACTTAAATTGGCTAAGTGCTTGAGTGGCATGTTATTTTATGAAATTTGAACATATGGACTTTACTTGATTCATGTGAGTGATTGGTGTATAAAATTAACAATTTGATGATTAGAAATCATGCCAATAGATTGGATCCATATCACTTGAATTGTAGACTATGCTTCGTATAATTATCCTTTCTGATTTAGCGAGTTGTATCCTATGCCAGATTGTGTTTATATGCTATGCTATAATTAATTGTACATGAGAAGCATATTGCACTTCATGAGCATTCCTATATTGCATCTTCGGTTATCGGAGTCCCTTTCGTACCAATCATTGCGGGTTGGGTTATATAAAAATCATTCCTTTTGTGATTTTGAATCTAGGGCGTCCATAGTTGCCAATGATTTGGGAAGTTATTATTACGAAAAAGGGTTTATTATGAAAAAAGGGTAAGGCACCATGGGTTCGTCACTAGCCCTTTTAATTTTGGTAATTTAGACTTTGGGTTGACGTCAAACGAGTATTCTTGTCCTTAAGGTGGGTTTTGTGTGCAAGTAATCTGGCCAGGGAACTTGGAATAAGGATGGACGATTTGAAATAAGGATGGAATTGGCTTCCCCACGCCATTTCCATTGAGTAAAATGGCTGAGGCATGAAGCCCAGGCGAGCATTTACCTTTCGCAACGTGGCAAGAATAGGTTTGGTGATCAGGTCCCCATAAAGTCTACTCTATAATTTTCGGCATGGAATTCATGATGTTGTCCTAGATTTATGTTAAGTTGGGCATCTGCATTGCATTCATCTGCATCACGCACTTGCATAATTATCCTTATATATACTTACCCAGTTGAAAATGTTAAATTATCTATCTCTTTGGTCTTAAATTGTATTGGATATTATACGATATGTATTGTAGAATATTTTGTTGTGAGTTTGTTAGACGATTTAGGAAATTTTCTTCTGGGCGTTGGCTCATGGCATTCATGTCACAGGTGAAGAAGAAGAACAATTTGAGGAAGGTGTGTTCGTGGAAGAAGAAGATTTCGAGGAACGTGGTGAGTGGCAGGACCAGCCAACCCCAACAACGTTGCTTAAAGACTTAGAAATTTCTCTTTTTGTTCTTTTGTCCAGTCTCCTCGGACATTCTGTAAATTTTTGTTAAACTTTCTAGATGACTGTAATCGTTAAATATTTTGAACAAGTTGTGAACCTTTAATGATGTAGTATTTATTGTATGTAATTATGAATGCATGGTTAGAATATCTCCCTTATTTATAGTTATGTATGTCTAGACATGCCCGTAAGACGGGGCTTCACAAGTCAGCTAACTACCTACCAATAAAGATGACATTTTCTATAAACCGATTTGCACGACTTTATATTGATGAGATCGTTCAGCTACATAGAGTACCATTTTCTATAGTATTGGACAGAGACCCACATTTTACATTTAGGTTTTGGCCAAGCTTACAAGAGGCATTGGGGACTATTATAAAGTTTAGCACAGCTTTCCATCTGCAGACTGACGGTCAATCGGAGAGGACAATTCAGACCTTAGAAGATATGCTCAGAGAATGCGTTCTAGATATTGCTGGAAGTTGGGAGGAACATTTATCACTGATCGAGTTTGTTTATAACAATAGCTTTCGGTCCACCATAGGGATGACCCCTTACGAAGCATTGTACGGTAAAAAATGTCAAAGCCCAATTTGTTGGGAAGAAGTCAGAGGGAAGAAGTTACTTTGACCCGAGATAGTTCAAATCACCATTGACCAAATTAAGTTAACTCAAGAGAGATTGAAGCAATCCTAAGACAGAAAAAAGAGTTATGCAGATAATCGGAGACACAACCTGGAGTTTGTAGTGGGAGACCGCATGCTCCTAAAGATATTGCTATGGATGGGACTGATGCGTTTTGGGAAAAAAGGAAAATGAGTCCTCGATACATTGGGCCATATAAAATCATCAAGAGCGTTGGGAGCACGACATATTAACTAGCCCTGCCACTAGATTTAGCAACACTACACGATGAATTCCATATTTCGATGCTGAGGAAATACATGCAAAACCCTTCGCACGTGCTAACAATGCAGCCTATCGATATGAAGCCTGACCTCACATATGAAGAGGAGCCAAACAGAATACTAGACAAGAAAGAACAAATTCTGCGAAGCAAAATCATTCCTTTGGTGAAAGTGTTATGGTGTGTCACTCGGTGGAAGAAGCCACGCGGGAGCTGGAAGAGGACATGCGAAAAGAGCATCCACATCTCTTCAACCAAGGTATGTAAATTTCGAGGACAAAATTTTTGAAAGGAGGGTTGATTGTAACCCGTACTCAAGATATGAATAGAAAAGAAATACATGCCAGACCCTTCGCACGTGCTAACAACGCAGCCTATCAATCTGAAGCATGACCTCACATATGAAGAGGAGCTAAACGGAATACTAGACAAGAAAGAACAAATTCTGCGAAGCAAAGTCATTCCTTTGGTGAAAGTGTTATGGTGTGTCACTCGGTAGAAGAAGCCACGTGGGAGCGAGAAGAGGACATGCGAAAAAAGTATCCACATCTCTTCAAGCAAGGTATGTAAATTTCAAGTATGAAATTTCTTAAAGGAGGGTTGATTGTAATAACCCGTACTCAAGATATGAATAGAAAAGAAAGAACAACTCAAAAGTAACGAAATCTCGAATCTAAGTTCGACAAGTAGGGCCAAATCGGCCGTTTAACCTACTCGAGGCCAAGACCAAGGAAGAAGTGAGACCCACATATAGATATATTAAAACCCTAATATTGATATTAAGAATTCAAATTTTATAATGAACAAGTCATTTAAAACAACAGTTAAGCCCGAAAAGTCAAGAAAATGAACCTAAGTGAAAATACTCGAATTTCTCCAAAAATTAATTAAAACAATTATTTATAAAAAAAGGGGAGAACACTCACATGGCTGCCCACCCTAGGGATTTATGCTCAACTTGGTGGCCAAGTTTCATAAACCCAAGTTAATTTAAAGTAACTAAGGCTAGGCAAACTAACCCATGGTTAAGGAAGCTTCTCAAATAAGCTTTATCCACTAACTTTTTCTATAAAAAGGCAATTGAACCTTCCATTTCCCTTCTTTGTATTTTGGCCATAGTGAGAGGAGAGGAGAGAGAGAGAGAAAGAAGAAAAGTAGAAGAAAGAAAGGAAGAAGAAAGAGAGAAGGAAGAAGCATGAAGCGAGGACACATTGAGCATAAAAGCTATGTCCAAGGCTTTGATTACCAAGAAATAACTTCTAGCAACGTAAGAGAGACTCTAATACTTCTGATTTTACACATTTCAAACATCTCTCTCACCATTCGCAAACACAAATCTAAGATCAATAATCAAAACAAAAACAAAGGTGTCATGGTGAGATGTTTGGGGACTGTTTTGTATGGTGATGGGTGGTTGAGTGTGTATGGGTTTTCTAAGGATTTCATGACTTCTGTAAGCTCTATAACATTGATATACTAGAGTACAATACTTACATGCAAGGAAAATGGGTCAAAACTTGATACACAAATTGGTTGGAGGCTAGAACTAAAGTAGGCCTGAGATTTGAGCATTTTAAGCTCTTTGCCCTGAAATGTGAAAAATCATAACTAAATCTAGAAATATAATCTAAGTGTGCTCATTATATCCAGACCTAGGATTTGGTGTTATCTTTCACCCAAAATTTGTTTGAACTAATTTCAGTGAGTAGAACTCAAGATATTGACTTTTTTGCCAAAGTGGGTCAGTTTCAGACCATTAGGTATTCCAAACCCAAAACCCCTATTTTAAAACTAGATCTGAGCTTAGGTCAAAACATGAAAGTTGTAGATAAAATGTATAACTAGCTACCTACCACAGTTGAGCCCAAAATATCCAGTGTTGATAGGTCAGATCACTTCTGAAAGTCACTGTTATAATTTAGTGAGTAACAGAACCTTTTGTCATATGTTTTTGTGCAACCAAAAACCCATATTTTTATTGACCCTATACAAAAGTGGTTTTCATGAAAAGTGTAGATAACATATAGAATTATGTATTATCCAAAACTCAGCCACCCCAAGATGATACCCCAAACTATTTTTTAACCCTCTGTTGAAAATAGGTTTTGTTGCGTGTTTTATGACTGACTAAACCCATTTTACAAAATGGCTTATTTCTATAACTTGTTTCAAATAACTATCCTATGTACTATTCATGAGACTTGTAGGGGACATGTTGACCTAAGACATATCCAAATTTGAGCTCATGAGGACTTGATGTGATACCCCAAAACTAAGACCAACAGAGACACTTTTTTGGCTAATTTTCTGTATAGTGCTGAACTATTTTTGCTTATGAAAATTTATTCACCTAGTTTCCTTAGGATCTGGCCTTGGTGTTAAACATAAAAGTTGTAGAGAATAGTTTAATAGAAGTTGTCACCAAAAAATAGAAACTAACTCCAAGTCTAAGTACCTCAAAATGCTGTTATACTTTAAAAATTAATGGTTGGGAGTAATTGATAAATAGTTAAGTTAAATCTTTAGACAAGTGAAGGATTGAGCGAGTGCGTAGTGCCTCTCAGACCTAAAAAGGAAATAACCATGGTCTCTAAAATCAAAGAAAACATTCAACGGTTTGAATTACCTTAGTAATTCATGTTCTAAGAGGGATAGAACTCTATGTTGACGGTTAAGTCGTGTTTGCTTGCTAGGCACGGAGGTTTTGTTACTCAAAGGGCAGGCTTAGCTCGTTGGCGAAGGCTTGGTTCGTACGCATATAAGAAAAGGTTAGAGTGCTTAGCTATTATCTTAAACATGAACCTATGTGAATGATGTTTTTTTTAAAAGGCTTCGATGCTCATGATTTGAACTATGACAAGTTTTGAAAGCACGAACTATTATTTCCAATGCCATGATAATTTAAGTAAGCATGATATATTTATAAAAGTAAGGTCAATGTTGTGTGGTTGTTCTAATGTGTCAATTACAATGTTTTTCGGCTCGTTTTATCCTGTTATGAGGGAGGTTACCCAACTATAGATTTTTCTTTTTGTCCCAATAGGGGAGGTTTATCAGGTTTTAGCACATACCACTTGTGCTTGGTGGAGAGTGGCTCTCATTCCATCACGTTGCTATCTGTGTATTGTGAATTGAGGTTATGGTACCGTCGAAACTCTAAGTCATAAGGTTAACGACTACTTGGAAACTGTTGGGGTTTGAGTTTTAGTTTTGAGAATGGGGTTATTCAATAAATTGAGGTGGTTGAGCTAGGGATATATTTTTGCCATACTGAGAATAGTTCTGTAAAATCTGTGATAATTTTTGTGTTCAAACAAATGTATCGGTTTCTATGTTTTATGAAAAGTATGTTAAGCTGTTTGAAAAAAAGTTTTCAGTTATCTTTACTATAGTACTATCTTTTTCTGTCCATGATAATGCTAAGTGTACTGTCCTATAACCTCTGTAGTTGTAGATAATAGGAACGGCTAGGAGTGGTCCACCACAGGCGTCGTCGAGTAGTCTGTGAAGCTGAAGTCGGACATTGTCTGGTCCTGTTGTCTTTTGTTTAGTTTTGTACCCAGTAAAACATCTTACGATAGGAATTAAGATTTTGTTGTACTAGAAGCAATGTATGCCTTGGGATGATGTATCCCTAGATACTTATGTTTATCTCTCTTATGAAGGCTTATGTTTGTTTTGGAAGTACTCAATTTGGTCTTATAGTATTGTTATAAACCTTGTCTTCTTCCTAAGGCCGCCAGGCCTGCGGCGGGATCATACCCCTTTGCACCGGCTGAGTACCGTGCAGGGAGTGGGGTGTGAAATTTATTCATATATAACTTGATAATTACATATTATGCATTTATCTTTGTTACTGTAGTCTTATTAGGCTTCGGCTCACGTTGTTGGATTCAAAATGCTTTTAGGTGATAAGGACGGTCATGTCGCTTAAAGTTGTGAAGTTTTATATTTTTGGTTTTGAACCATATAGTCCTGGGTTATGAGATGTTGTAATTAAATTTTTGGATATTGTAAATTGATAGTGCATGATTTTGTACTTAAACATTTGTGTTGTAAGACCATGAGGCCAAGGATTCATTTTGTGAATGCTTGAATGAGAGTTCGGTGTATCTGCTAGAGTTCCTATTCATTTAAGAGTTGAATTCTTGGTTTTGTGGATGGTTTTTGGTTTATATCTCAAATTGTTTTCCTTATGGGCAGTCATTGAACCTTGTTTCTCATGTTTTAAGTAGCTCTTTAATCACCTATTGGGTTTCGTTGTGCTTGAAAACAAATTTTGAAAATTGGAGTTTCAAAATAGCTTGAAAAAGGAAATTATTCTAGGACTAGACCGATTGAGCGGTCTTTGCAGCCCCTTGGCATCTCCTCTATAGGTATAAGAACCTTCATGCAGCAATAGATCGATCAATCGATCATAGCGGTCTGTCTGTGTCGTCAAATTTTTGATGTTTTTAGATTTAGCTCCAATTTTAAAACCGATGTATCTTTTTCATTTTAAAACCTTTTTAGGTGAGTTTTATGTCCAAATTGATGCCCTGGATATCATCTTTTTAAATATTTTATGTTTGTTATTTAAGCCAAACATCAAAAAATGGATGTTTGGCTTAAGGAATTAAAGATACTTTAATTTTTCTCAAAATTTTTCCTTCTTCTCTGGTTTTTTTTTTGGGGTAGTTAAGTTGGGAAAAGGGGAATGGGCACCCTAGCGGTCTGTCTGTTCTACCACTTTTTCTTCTCTGGTTTATCTCTATGGAGTTTGGGATGTGATTAGAAAGGATTGATTGCTTCCTCAATATAGCCCCAAGATAATAAACTGACTAAGGTCTTGGGTAGGCTAAGCGATAAGCTAAAGAACAATGCAGAGATGCAATTGAGATTGCAAATAAGAATTTTAGGAAAAGAACCAATTATGCTTTTGAATCTAACCCTCGTTTTTTTAAAAAAAATTAGCAAACTTGTTAGAAAATAGCTGTGGTATTTTTATTGGGTTCATAAAGGAAATTCCTTTATGTTGCTTAAAATTTTTTATAAAAAAAATAAAACTTTTGAAAATAAAAAAAAAACCTGAAAACCCATTACGTTTGAAAAACGAAGTCGCCACTGGTCATTGTTACCTTCGAAAATGGGTCCAAAGGCTAAGGTACGAAACGGAAAAGGTGTTACGTACCCCATTTTGTCTAACCATTAAGTTGGACTCTATTCATCATTATTGGTTATTTTTCTTAAATTCTCAAATGTATGCAAATAAAAAATATGGGGATTGAGAGATAACATCCAAAATTAAATATTTAAAATACATAATTATATTGTATTAACACTTCAAAAGGAACACAAATTATTATATTGAAAGCAAGAAAAATGGTTTCATAATCACTAATCATACTAAAATGGGGCTAAACAGAACATGCTAGAAATAATAGAATGAAAACAGAATATTAAAATTATGAAATCAAGCTACTAGAAACACAAAAGGTTTGTTGTCGTGACATCAATGTCACGGCCCCAAGAAATTTAAGACTCAAAGTTCGCGATTGTGAGTAACAATGTCACAGTTGTGAAGGTTTAAGTAAAAAAATGACTATAAAATGAAGTTTTAAGTAAAAAAATGGAGAACATGCAATTGATAAACTTAAAGCAATGAATTGGGCCAAATTCTTACCTTTCCACGGGAGGCAGAAGGTGTGAAGAATGAAGTGCAAAATTCTTACTATTATACATGTAAAATGATGATTCGGGTATAAACTCAAGCCGGGAATGGAATGGAATGATTTTGGTACTCCAAGAGTAAGAAGCGAAGTTGGAAATTCTAGGACGCGATTCGAGCCAATAATTCACCAGACTTTTGGTAAGTTGAACAATCCCTCTAAAACAACCCAGAGGGGTCTCAATTTATAAGCCAAGGGCCTTGGATGATGCTCTATGGCGTGTTGACACATAAAAGGAAAAAATAGGTTCACTGTTAAGCACCGAATGTTGTGGCCACAATGTATGAAGGTGGCGGTCGCATGGTAAATTAGGATTTTATAGATGGTTTGTTGCGATTGGGTTAATGAAGATTGTGGTTGCTCAGTCCAATGGTGCGACCACAACATATTTGGGGTTTAAAAGTTGCGATCGTTGAGACAAAGGTTATGGCTTGAAGGTTTGCAGGGGTTCTCTGGTGTTTTGAGCCAAAATCTCTCGTCAATGATCAACTAAAGACTTTTTAAGTATTAGTTTTCTTGTTTTTCATCATCGAACCCATCGGATAAACCTAAGATCCGGATGGGTTTAATGAAGGTGTCTACTCCTCCCCAACATAGTCCTGAGATAGTAAACTAATTGAGCTATCAGGCTAGAGATGTGATAGGATGAATAAAGATCATTATGCAATAATGTACAACTTAGATGCAAATACTAACGAATAATTAAAATTATAGAACCAGTGCGGTTTTTAGTTAGGCCTTCTTATTATTTAAAAAAAATGCTCCCCAGTGGAGACGGTAAAATGTCGTGGCATCGCCTGGTTAACCATTCCACTTTTCTTTCAGCATGGGGTCGTGTTTGCATACCTGTTTTTTAAAACAAGGAGATTATTTCTTTTAAAACTAAACCATGATATCCATCCACGTGAAAATTTAGAGTAGCCACTTGTTTTTTAAGAAAAACTTAGAAGAAGAAAAAGAAAAAAAGTAAGCCACTAGTCAACGTTACTATTGAAAAAGGGTCCGGGGACAAAGGTAGGAGATGGGAAGGTGTTAGGCACTCCTTCTCTCTCAATCGTGAGGTTGGTCTCTACTAATCGCTTTCGTTTCTCGTTTAAAATTTTTCAAAAGTAACAAATACTAAAAGGAGGTTAAAGAAAGATCATTCAAAACAAAAAACAAAGAAAATGAAAAATCTATCTAACATGCTTCAAAAGAAAAGAGAACTGCATAAGGATCATCTGAAGGTTTTCATACCTAACATGCTTCACTTATTGAAAAATAGAAAGAAAGTAGTGTTTTAAGACATAATTTGAGGTACTAGGCCAACAGAAAAGGCGCGGCTGTAGCAATTGAAGGTCGCGATCGCCATGAAATATGAACAAAATACCTCAACTGTGACAACTAAATCTCACGGCCGCTATAACAAGTGAAGAAAAGCTCACGGTCATGGAAACTAGAGGTTACTACCATTATGTCTATGAAATCTACCAAGATTTTTATAGTGTACATTGTTGTACATCATGTAATAATGTACAATGCAAATTCCAATACTAATGAAAACTTTTTTAAAAAGAACAATAAGTGCGTTTTTGAATTAAGTGCTCTTATTGTTTATTAAAAACAACTCTCCCTATGTTAGCGATATATACTAAAAACCTACTTTTTCATAATGAATTTTCATATTTATTTTATTCATTAATAAAATTTATTATTTTCATTTTAATGAGAATATGCATGAGCAATATTTGCATTGCATTTAATGTTATACATGTGTGTATTTTATTCTACATAGTAGATGATCTGGTGCATAGAGTTTGGCTTACATATAGAAGATCTTACTATCTGTTCTTAAAATATGTGTCTTTTGTTCGTAGTCTTAGATGGAACGGTACACCATCCATAGAACTATAGCATATAATTTTTATAGATTTGTCTTGATAATAGGGATGTAAGGAACTAAATCTAGGAAACTAAGATGGTGTATACAAATTGAATTAAACACGGCGCAGCACAAGATCAACAGCATACAAAAAAAAGCTGTGCTATGCCGAACCGTCCAGACGGACGGGGAAACCCTCTTGACGGAATCTGTACGGGAAGATCAAAAACAAACCCTGAACTCCGAAACAGAAACCCGATACAGCCACAAGACATAATAGGGATTATACCAACTCGATCCCACTAATTTGATTACATTTCTATTCTTGAACTTGAATCCAAAGATCAACATGATTGTAATCTGGTAATCTTTTCTCCATTCAAATCTTCTGTTGTATTCTCAAACGTTGAAAACATGAACTAAGTGTGGGCTTAGATCCTTTGTGCTCCCAACCCTGTCTGACTACCTCTCTTTTTTTGGTTCTCACAAATATGTGGAAAACCAAAAAGACTGAGTGAATGAATCATGTGGCGGCTATGGTTCTCACAAATATGGTTATAACGACATATAAATAAGTTATAGCAGGGACCTGTAGAGTAAGGAAGACATGGGCTTCCAATGTAATTATGAAATCTTACCTCAACCCAAAAGCAATTTCATAAAAACATAAATTATAATTCATTCCACTAAAGAATTATAAATGCACTCCCAGTCTTATTCTCAAAACCAATTATTTGAGCTACTTTCATTAAATGCTTATTATTCTCCTCACGTTAAGATTACAGATATCAGTCAATTAAATTAAATTACTGATAATTATATTTAATTGACCTCTTTAATAATTCCTTAAATCCTTCCACTTAACTTATTTGACTGCCGGATTATAAAATCCACTTGTAGGGTTTGGCTCGATCAAAACTTATAAACTTTCTTAAGGGGGTATAATCAATCCCAATATTTTGGGACGTCGATTCCGTCAACAATCAATATCCACTATATACTTAATATCGTTATCCAACTCACCAGGATTATCGACTCATAAAAGATCACATCCTCTAATGAATCAAAATAACAAATATTAAATATACGCAAATTGATTATCAGCATAAGTACTCGTAATAACAGCATATGTACTCGTAAATTAACAGCGTAAGTACTCGTAAATTAACAGCATAACTTATGCTGTTATTTCAGAATTAACAGCATAAGTACTCGTAATAACCATGGGTGTAAATTAATTTATTTAGTCAGTACAAAATTAATTATCCTAACTTGGTCCAGTTCAATACATACAAAGTATACTAGCACAATGAGTCAGAACAATTGTCAAAACAATTATCGTATCTCGTAATCAAGACATAAGTACTAAATGTTGTCTTTTGATGTAATATTGGTCACAGTAACATCACCTCTCTATATAATTTCTCGTATCAGGTGATACTTACGCTCAATGTGCTTTTTTTTCTTATGGACCCTTGGCTCCTTCAAGTTTGCAACCACTCCGATTTTTTCACAGTAAAGTGTAATAGCCGATTGAACTAAAGGTACCACCTCTAGATCCAATAGAACAATCCTGAGCCAAATGGCCTCCTTTGTTGCTTCAGAAGCTACCACGTGCTCAACCTCCATTGTAGATTCAACAATGCAGGACTACTTGATACTCTTCCAATTTATAGTTCCACCTCCTAAGGTAAACACATATCATGAGGTAAACTTACAAGAATCCCTGTCAGACTAAAAATCTGAGTCTGTGTACTCCAAAGGTACTAGACTATTTGCTTGATAAACCAACATATAATTCTTAGTCCTTTTTTGGTACTTGATTATATTCTTTACTGCAGTCTAATGCTCCTACCTTAGGTTATACTAATATCTGCTAACCATGCCAATGACAAAGTA
The DNA here is from genome assembly GCA_032360265.1 of Heliamphora ciliata. NCBI lineage: Eukaryota > Viridiplantae > Streptophyta > Magnoliopsida > Ericales > Sarraceniaceae > Heliamphora > Heliamphora ciliata. The sequence continues at coordinate 72,604 of JAUMHN010409432.1, forward strand.
GATATCGGGTTTAGTGCAAAGTATAGCATATATGAGGCTTCCTACTACTGAAGCATAAGGAATCGCCTTCATCTTTTCTATCTCATTAGATGTCTTAGAACACTGATCCTTAGATGGAGTGATTCTATGTCTGAAAGGGAGAATGTGACTGGCTTCTCCCAAGTCCTTCATATTGAACTACCCAAATAATCATACTTTAATCGTAGACAATGGCCCCACATCATTTTCAATGAGCAAGATATCGTCTACATAAAGTACTAGGAAGATCACTATGCTTCTGTCATACTTCTTGCGCACACAGGACTCTTTCGAACTCTAATCAAAACCATAAGGCTTAATAGCTTGATCAAACTGAGTGTTTCAAAACCTCGATGTCTGCTTAAGTTCATAAATGGATCTCTTAGGATTGCACATGTGCTCCTGGCCCTTTGCAATAAATTTTTTTGATTATATCATATAGATACACTCGTCAAGACTTCCGTTAAGGAATGCTGTCTTGACATCTATTTGCTAGAATTAGTAATCTAAATGAGCAGTAATAGATAAGAGAATCTAGATAGACTTAAGCATGGTTACCGGTGAAATAGTTTTCTCATAATTGCTTCCTTCTTTGATAATCAATTCCTCTTATAGATCCACATACATCCAATGAATTTTATCCCTTCGGGTGGTTCTACAAGTTTCCAAACCTGATTGGAATACATAGATTCCATCTCTGAATTCATAGCCTTTTGCCAAAGATCTACATCTTTGTCTTGAAGTGCTTCATTGTAGTTATAGAGTTCGGTATCTAGTTCTAGCAGGATCTTATCAAAAGACTCTCCCAATAATATATACCGATCAGGTTGATGAACAACCCTCCTACTACGACGAGGCACAACCTGTCTGTGTACTAGCAGTAACACGCTGTGCAAAATCTGAACCCTGTGGATTAGCACCCTATTCTTGATTTGCACATGTCCCGATAATCCTCCCACTACGGCAACGTAATGGGATATCAGTGACTTGTTCTTCCGTTCTACTGGTATTTCCTCTAAGTTATTCTAGAATAATTTTTCTATTAGGCTTGTGATCCATAATATAATCCTCTTACAAGAATTGGGCATTGGTGCTAATAATGACCTTTTTATCCTTAGGAATATAAAATAGACCACCCTTTGTTCCCTTGGGATACCCCATAAAGAAACAGACTTCTATCCTCGGTTCCAGCTTACCTGCGTTCCCCATCAACACATGTATTGGACACTTATAAATTCAAATGTGTTTCAGACTAGGTTTATGCCCGGTCCACAATTCTATGGGAGTAGAAGGTACTAACTTAGAAGGTACCAAGTTTAGAATGTAAGCCGCTATCTCTATAGCGAGTCTCCAAAATGAATTGGGTAAACTTGAATAACTCATCATGAACCTTACCATCTCAATAATAGTCTTATTCTTTTTTTCTGTTACACCATTCTACCGTAGAGTCCCAGATGTAGTCAACTGAGATATAATTTCCTTTGATGATAGGTAGTCCAAAAACTCTTCAAAGAGATATTCTCTATCACGGTCGGATTATAGTGATTTGATACTTTTACCTAGATATTTATCCGCATACGCCTTGAATTCATTGAGTTTTTCAAAGCATTCAGACTTACGGTGCATCAGGTAAATGTATCCAACATTGAGTAGTCATTAATGAAACTAATGAAGTACTCAAATTCACCTCTAGCCCGAATTGTCATAGGAACACACACATCAGAATGAATCAGGTCCAATAGTTTTTTAGCTCTATATCCTTTGGCCAAAAAAAGGCCTCTTGGTCACCTTACCCTCTAAGCAAGATTCACAAAATGGAAGTGCCTCCACTTCTAATGAACTCAAAGGTCCATTTGCTACCAATCTGTTTATCCTTTTTAGATTAATATGCCTCAAGCGTAAGTGCCAAAGAAACGTTTGGTTCATCAAAGAAGGAAACTTTCTCTTATTTGGTAATATAGATGTGTTATTCAATTCAGTTAGTTGCAGTGTAAGAGAGATTGGAGTAATAACATAAAGATTATTTACCAATGTACCAGAATAGATGACTCGTTTATTATCCTTAATAACCACAGACTTATTAAAATAAACTAAATATCCGTCTTTAACCAAACTAGAAAACGAAACTAAGTTCCTTCTAATGAAAGGTACATAAAGAGAATCTCTCAATATTAAAATCTGATCTCTACTAAAACTGAGAGTGACATCTCCTACTCCAACTACTGTTACCTTTGTATTATTACTCATATACAGGTAAATCTCCCCATCACAAAGTTATCTGGTTTCCTAGAATCCCTACAATGAATTGTAGATAAGATTAGTAGCTCCCGTATCTACACACTAGGTTCTGGTAAATAACACTGCTAAACATGTTTCAACTACAAGTGAACAGAAATTACCTGTTTTGTTCTGCTTACTGAGAAAAATTGAATACTGCTTTTTCTAATTGCCAAACTGGTTACAACGATAGCACTTGCCTCTCGGTTTCTTCACATTAGCTTTTGATCCCTTAACTACTTTTGGAACTATGCTTCCCTATGTCTGAACCTTTTTCTTCTTCTTGCCTTTCGGCTTAGATGAAGAGCTGTTAGTTCTAGGCAACCCAAGAGGAGGGTGAAATGGGTCATAAAAAATTAATAATAATTTTTAAAATTTTTTCAAAAATCTTTTAATATAACAAATAAATATAGAAAAATAATAAAAAAATTAAAGCAAAGCAAATATTAAAGAGGTTAAGGTTAGAGAGAATGAAACAAACACCAAGAATTTATAGTGGTTCGGCTTCTTCCATGCCTACATCCACTCCTCAAGTTTCCTCTTGAGAATTTCCACCATGTAGAATGTTTTACGGGTGCATTTAAAGCCTTACAATCTTAAGTCTTCGCTTAAGAAAACGAATGTTTACGGGCACATTCAAAAGCCTATAAGAGCTTCAAGATGATCCTATGAAAACAATCTCCTGTTTTTTTCTAATCACATTATACTCTTCTTTAATGAGATTTACTCACTCACTCAAAGGATAAAATGTAACTCACCCTTGAATACAATAAATGAAGTGATTAAATGAGAAACACTCGCTCTCTTTACTGAAATTGATTAGCAATAAATGAAGAGGTAAAGAGAGATGTGGAACAAGAGTTAGAGTTCAGTAATAAATTAAAGCTCAATGATTTTGAGTTTGAATCAAGTAATAGAATAGTGATTGTAAGTCTCCAGAGAGACTAAATATTGAGAAGTAACTCCTTATATAAGCTCTTGAGTGCATTAAATGCCAAAAAGCCAACCGTTGAGTCTGCCACGAATTTAAATTTTTGTCACTGGTGTTGACACTAATTCTTTTGGGTCGACACAAAATGTCTAGGGCAAGGATCTTTAAGTCATTGGGTCGACACAATTCTTCTGAGGTGTCGACATAATTTTTGCAATCTTCCTCACAAACACCACAGTGTCAACACAAATAGATATTGTGTCGACTCATTTGAACTTCAGCTTCCAAAATAGGACACTTTGTGTCGACTCAAATCTTCTTGGTGTCGACACTAAAATTTTGCAAGAACCCTCGGGATATTTGGGTTGACTCATTTAGACATTGGTGTCGACACCAAATTTCTTCAGGCGGGCTCGGGATATTTGTGTTGACTCATCATCAATTTTGTGTCGACACCCAAAATATGTAGGTAGCCTCTATACTTTTGTGTCGACTCATTTGACATTTGTGCCGACTTAAATTTTCGGATAACAAAAGTGAGGAACCATTTTTGTATCGATACAAATTTAATTTGTGTTGACTCATTTTGAGTCCAGAGAGCTTCGGCTCTTTTGTGTTGGCACAAAATTCATTTGTGTCGACAATAACTTTTAATACCTAAAAACATCTTCAATGACAAGTTAGAGTGTCAAACCATTTGTTCAAAAGTGTTGACACACTTGATATCTTCAAGTATACTTTGCCTTAAAGTTTGACTCAATTATCAATTAGGTTAACACAAAATATTCTCAAGAATACTTAAGTGTTTTAATCATTTTGAGAGATAAGTCATTTCTTTTGACAAATGGTATCAACTCATTTGTTCAATACGGGTCAACACTTTCTTTTTAGAAGATATAAATATTATTCCTTTAAATCTATTTATTCTTAGAAAATAAATTATGAAAATCATCAAAATTAATATAAAAAGCTCTTGGGATAACAATCTTCCATTTTTTTATGATTACAACTATTTCAACATTTTTTAGAAAATATTTAAAAAGATTTTTCAACAAGAGTTTTTCCCTTATTGATATATCTTAAACAAGATATGCAATCACAAAAGTTAGGAATTCTATCAACATTGTAGTATGCATTTTTAAGATAATTTGCAATATAAACTTAGAAGCATTCTAAGTTTATTAAAGATTTGTACTTCACAACAATTATGTGCAAAGTAATTTTTTCAAAATTTAAATATTCATTCGTAAAGATGAGCTATCAAAATAAATTTATCATACACAAATATTCATCCATAAGCGTAAAAAGTTTAAACCATTCAACCAAACCATTTAAACACAACAATAACAAGAAATGTATGTTAAACAATTACAACTTTTCCTTCAACGTCAAAAAAACTACTGAAAGTTTGTGAATGTTTGTACTTCTTCTCTTCACTTTCTCTGCCTCTCCCATTCACTTCACTTTCTCCCCATTTGGAATGGTCAAAAAAGGGTAATCATTGGTCATCCATGAATTTTTTGAATTGCTTCTTTGCTTCAGCCTTTTGTTTGCTCACAGAGGCTTGTTCTATGGACGATCAAGCTCGTTCATCTTTGGCTTCAGCTGCTGCCATGGCTTTAAAGGTGGCATCCAAGGCAAGATTTGCTTCATGTTTCACTCTTGCAGTTTTTTTTTGCCTGTCTCCTTGGGTTTGAAATGTGTAGCCCGTGCTTGCTTGAGCAACTGGAGATGTTCTTCGACTTTTCTAGCATTGTCTTGGACAACAATCACAACTCTTTCATCGTACTCCGTTTTGACTTATCGAAAAATGGCATTGTTTGCATTAACAATAGAGACAATGCTGTCATCCATTGTGCGGCACAAGGATCTCCCAACATCAGTAGCATGTTCAACCTCTTTCCTTAAGGTGCGATTGCATTTGTCTAGACTTTTGACTTTATTAGAAAGATCAGAGATGATGTGATGAAGATCAAAAAAGTCTTGGTCAACTTTTACTTGAAAGTTTATCAAAGAGGAGGATAAATTTTTTATAAGAGAGGTGATTTCAGACAGATCATGAGAAGGACCAATAGAAGATGGAATTGTGTGAAAAGGAGGAGGAACAGAGGAGGGATCAACATGAGGTCCAGAGGATGAAGGGACGGGAGCACTAGAATCATAAGGAATAAAAGATATGTCACGATGTGGAGAAGGAGGGGTTCTGGTAGAGGAGGAGGTACCACAACGAGTTGTAGTCAAAACACCATTAACATTTGCAATCTGCATATGCTTAAGAGTGAAACTACCATACAAATCATGTTTAGAAAAGGCAATAACCTTTTTCGCAGACAGATCAACACCAAAATGATTGAAAACTTTTGTTAAAAATATCGCATGAGGGAGAGAAGAATTTGATTTCCCATGCGATTGAAGCATATCAGATATGAAGAGGAATTCGATATCAAGAGCTTTCTTCTCTAGAATGCACCATATAACAAAAACATACATATAGGTGACATCCCCAAATTTTTCCATTTGAGATAGGAAAATATGGTTCACCATATGATGTAGGATTCTTAGTTCGGGTTTAAGGGAGTTGGCTTCCAAAAGTTTTGAGGGATCAATTTTCTCAATCTCAAAGATTTTCTTTACAGTATCATGGAAGGAAAAACCTTCAAAATCAATGATTCTTTTTGGTGGCTTACATGATATAAACAAATCTCCCTCAAGAACGCCAAGAATTTCATAAAGAATGTGAGGGGTCAAAGGAATATGGACACCATTCACCCAAGTGGTGATAGTGTTGGCAGGAATGGTGGAAATGTGGATGTGTGAATAAAAGAGTTTTACAAGGGTTGGGTAGTGTGGGTCACAAGTTTGGAGAAGTTTTTCCCAACCCAAATCAGAAAACTAAGTACCAAAACTCATCTCAGTAGAGTTAAAATACTCAAAATCTATAAAGCGCCCTAGGATTACCTTTTGGTTTAAGAAGGATTGAAAATACGTACTCTGGTATTTGTTGGACTGGAACATCAGTGCTTGAGTCATTCCAATTGCCGTTGCCGAATTCGTCGTTGTCGTTGTTGAAGCCGTCGTAGTGGTCGTCTTCTTCTTCTTGGAGGTCCTAGGGTTCAAGGAACCCGTTTCACCGGTGCGTTTAACACCATTACCCATCATTTTTGGAGGCATTTTGTTTGATCAAGGGTAGATTTGAAGAGAGGAGGAGGAGACTAGTCGACACGACCTTTTGAAAGGCAAGAAATCGCGAGAGATGAACAGTCATGTTAAGAGAGGGTAAACGACGTGACAGGTGGGGACCAGTACCTCTTTATATAGGCAAAAAGATTTGTGTCGACACAAATGTTAGTTGTGTCGACACTTTTCTTTGCGAGTGTGGGTGACTAAAAATAAAATTGTGTCGACACTTTTTCAGAAGGTGTCAACACTTTTGGTTGTTTGGATCGATACGATTAAGCTCTAGGTCAACACAAATTTACCGAGAGTCAGACAACAAATTTGAGTCGACACTATATAGAAAGGGGTTGACATTTTTCTCTGCAGTGCCACTTCTATACAGTTTTGGGTCAACTCAACACACATATGTGTCGACACTTTTTCAAGTGGTGTCGACACTTTTTACATATCAATGAAGAATGTCAAAAGCATTGGAATGCATTGAAAATGCATGGTTAGTATGGCATATTAATCATGAATTAGGAGCACATAACATACCAAGTTCTCTTCTAATATAGTAGATTCTTTCTTCATTTAAGGGTTTTGTAAAAATATTAGCTAATTGGTAATCTATGCTTATGAATGCAAGTGCGATATTACCTTTTTGCACATGATCTCATATAAAATGATGTCTAATCTCAATATGCTTGGTTCTTGAGTGTTGTATAAGATTTTTGGATATATTAATTGCACTTGCGTTGTCACATTTTATAGGAATATGATCTCACCGAAAACCATAGTCCTCTAATTGTTGTTTCATCCAAAGAACTTGTGCACAACAGCTTTCAGGTGCAATGTACTCAGCCTCAGGAATAGACAAGGCTACTGAGTTCTATTTCTTGCTAAACTAAGAGATTAGTGAGTGTCCTAGGAATTGACAAGTTCTACTTGTACTTTTTCTATCTACTTCACAACCAGCAAAATCAGCATTTGAATAGCCAAATAACTCAAAGGCTATTCCTCTAGGATAGAACAATCCTAGGTTTTGTGTACCTAAGAGGTATCTAAAGATGTGCTTAACGGCCGTCACATATGATTCTTTAGGATTTGATTGAAATCTAACACACATGCACACAATAAACATGATATCAGGACGGCTAGTAGTTAAATATAATAGAGATCCAATCATACCTCTATATCTCTTTTCATCTACTGCTATATCATCTTTGTTCTTGTCAAGCTTTGTTGTAGGACACATCGGAGTTTCCATAAAATTTGCTTTCAGCATGTCAAACCTCTTCAATATGTCCCATGTGTACTTAGCTTGATTAATATAAATTCTTTCTTGAGTTTGTTTGATTTGAAGTCCAAGGAAGTAATTGAGCTCACCCATCATGCTCATTTTGAATTCTCCCTGCATATACTTAGCAAAGTCCTTGTAAAGAGATTCGTTAGTTAAACCAAAAATAATATCGTCTACATAAATTTGAACAACTAGCATACAATTTCCTTGAGACTTGATGAAAAGAGTGGTACCAATGTTTTCTCTTGAAAACTCATTTTCAGTCAAGAATTTGTTTAGTCTTTCGTACCATGCTCTAGGTGCTTGTTTCAAACCATAAAGAGCCTTGATAAGTTTGTAAACATTGTTTGAAAAATCTAGATTTTCAAAGGCAGGAAGTTGTTTCACAAAAACTTCCTCCGAGATAAAATAATTCAAAAAGGCACTTTCGATATCCATTTGATAGAGTTTGAAGTTTTTAAAGCATTCAAAAGCAAGCAACATCCTAATGGCGTCCAGCCTAGCCACTGGAGTAAAAGTCTCATCAAAATCGATACCTTCTTCTTGATTGTAATCTTAGGCTACAAATCGAGCTTTGCTCCTAAGAACTACTCCATTCTCATCCATTTTGTTTTTAAAAACCCATTTTATACCGATGATAAAGTGTTCCTTAGGTCTTGGGAATAAAATCCAAACCTTGTTTCTTTCAAATTGATTAAGCTCTTCTTGCATAGCTAAGGTCCAAAACTCATCATTTTCGCCTTTCTCAAAATATTTTGGTTCTGTCTAAGAAAGAAATGCTAAATTATCACAAATATTATGTAGAGAGGATCGAGTTTTGATATCTTGAGATGGATCACCAATGGTAAGATCTCTTGGGTGACCATGAGCATACCTCCACTCCTTAGGTAAATCTAAATTTTCAAGAGTTAAAGATCCAGTAGCTTGTTGGACTTCAATTTGTTGAGGATTTGAAATTTCCTCTTGATTTGCTTCGTCCTTTTCTTTGATGAAGATATCTTCAACACCTTTTTCTATGTCAACTAAGTTATCTTCACAAAAATCTTTTGAAGAACTAAAGTTAGCTTCATCAAAAACAACTTGTATAGATTCTTCAACAACTAGGTTCCTTTTGTTGAAAACTCTATACGTTTTGCTAGATATAGAATACCCTAAGAAAATACCTTCATCAGATTTTGCGTCGAACTTGTCCAAAAGTTCTTTATTGTTGTTCAAAACAAAACATTTACACCTAAAGGTGCAAAAATAGCTGATGTTAGGTTTTCTTCCATTCCATAGCTCATAAGGGGTTTTCTTGAGAGAAGCTCGTATCATAACACTGTTTATGATAAAACAAGCAGTATTGATAGCATCGGTCCAAAAGTATCGTGGTAGGTTGTTTTCACATAGCATGGTTCTAGCCATTTCTTCTAAAGTCCTATTCTTTCTCTCAATAACTCCATTTTGTTGTGGGGTTCTAGGAGTAGAGAAGTTATGGTTAATCCTATTTTCATCCCAAAATTTTTTAAAATCTTTGTTTTCAAATTCTCTACCATGATCACTTCGGATACTTATAATTTGAAAATATTTTTCATTTTAAACTCTTCGAGACAGTTTTGCAAAAGAGGCAAAGGCTTCATCCTTATGAGCTAGGAAAGATACCCAAGCATATCTTGAGAAGAAGTCATCAACAATAACAAAGGCATATCTCTTGCCTCCAAGTCTTAAAGTCGTTGTTGGACCAAATAAGTCGATGTACAATAGTTGTAAAGACCTAGAAGATGAAATCTCATTTTTAGAATGAAAAAAACTTTTAATTTGTTTGCCTTGTTCACATGTATCACACAGTTTATCTTTTTCAAAGTTGATTTTCGGTAAACCAATCACCAATTCCTTTTTTAAAAGTTTAGAAATAAAGTTCATGTTTTCATGTCCAAGCCTTCTATGCCACAATCAACTATTACCACTCAAAGCGTCTAAGTACTTGGTGTCATTTTTGGAAAGGTCGTTTAGAGTGAATGTATAAATATTTTCATACCTATAACCTTCAAAAATAAACTTTGTTATTGGTTGAATCTTCAATAACACACTTAGCATGATCAAAGACAACCTTGTGGCCTTTGTCATAAAGTTGGCTTATGCTAAGAAGGTTATGTTTCAAACCATCAACAAGCAAAATATTTTCAATAGAAGAGAAAAAATTTTTACCAATACACTCAATTCCTATGATTTTCCCTCTGCTATTGTCTTTGAATGTTACAAATCCACCATCCTTTGGTTTGGGAGATGCAAACATAGATTGATCGTCTGTCATGTGTCCTGAGCAAGCACTATTAAGGTACCACATCCCCTCCTTGAATGAGGATTTGAAACATACCTCATCATCTTCTTTAGCCATGATGTATAGATTTGCAACCTCATTCTCTTCATTTTCATCTTCAGAACAGATGTCATCACTATCGCCCCACGCGACTATCATAGCCTTCTTGAAGTCCTTCTTGAATTGCTTCTTAAGCAAAGGACATTCAGCTTTGACATGTCTAGACTTCTTACACTTATACCAAATGATTTTCTCTTTCTTGTAGTCGTTTTTGAATTTGCTAGACTCGCCTTTGAAATGATAGGCTCATCTCGGTGTCCTTCCTTCTTGAAGAACTTTCTTCCTTATTGTTTCTTATTTCTAAGAAGCCGTTTGAATTTTTTTGTGATGAGGGCCATGTCTTCGTTCTCATCACTTGAGGAATCTTCGTCGGACTCTTCATCATGAGTTGAGAATTTGAAGGCAACGCCCTTCTTCTTTTTGTTGTCATCTTCATCGTCCATCTTTATATTCATCTCATGAGTCATGAGAGATTCAAGAAGTTCTTCTAGGCTGAGTGTATTGAGGTCTTTGGCTTCTTGGATAGTTGTGACCTTAGCTTCCCAAATCTTAAGCATACACCTAAGGATTTTTTTCACAATTTCTACATTGGAATAAATCTTACCAAGAGATTTTAGTCAATTTATAATATTAGTAAAGCATGTTAACATATCAGATTTGGTTTTATCATGCTTCATTTTAAATAACTCATAGTTAACGACAAGCAGGCTTATTTTGGACTCCTTCACTTGGTTAGTACCCTCATGGATAACTTCAAGTCTATCCCATATTTCTTTTGTGGTGTGACATGTAGAGATCCTATGGAACTCATTTGGGTCAAGTGAGCAATATGAGAGATTCATAGCCTTAGCATTTTTCTAAATCTCTCTAATCTCATTTTTAGTCCATTCAGCTTCTAGTTTAGGGATAGAAGCCCCTTTTTAACGATTTTGGTGGGTCTTTTGGGTCTATTAATGATAACCCGTCAAAGGTCGTAGCCTACGACTTGAATATAGATTCTTATTCTAACCTTCCAATAATTATAATTTGTTCCATTGAACAAGGGAGGTCTATTGGTCGACTGACCTTCGGATTGGATAGGTTCGATGCTAGTGGTTGCCCTAAAAACTTTTAGACTGTTAAGTCAAAAACAAAAACCCAAACTTTGATACCAATTGTTAATTCTAGGCAACCTATGAGGGGGTGAATTAGGTTTTAAAAACTTAATAACAATTTTTAAAACATTTTCGAAAATCTTTTAATATAGCAAACAAATATAGCAAGATAAACAAAAATTAAAGCAATACAAATATTAAAAAGGTTAAGGTTAGAGAGAATGAACCAGATACCAAGAATTTATAGTGGTTCGACTTCTTCTAAGCCTACGTCCACTTCTCAAGTTTTCTCTTGAGAATTTTCACTATGTAGAATGCTTCATGTGTGCATTCAAAGCCTTACAATCTCAAGTCTTCGCTTGAGAAAACAAATGTTTACGGGTATATTCAAATGCCTATAATAGGTTCAAGATGTTCCTATGAAAATAATCCCCTATTTTTTTCTAATCGCCCTTGAACTTTTCTTTGATGAGATTTACTCACTCACTTAAAAGATAAAAGGTGACTCACCCTTGAATACAATAAATAAAGTGATTAAATGAGAAACACTCACTCTCTTTACAGAAATTGATTGACAATAAATGAATAGGTAAAGAGAGATGAGGAATAAGAGCTGGAGTTTAGCAATAAATGAAAGCTTAAAGATTTTGAGTTTGAATCAAGTTATAGAACAGTGATTGTAAGTCTCCAGAGAGATTAAATGCTGAGAAGTAACTCCTTATTTAATCTTTTAAGCATTCATGACCGTTTGAGGTAGGTGAGGGCATTAAATACCAAAAATCCAACCGTTGAAGTCTGTTGTAAATTTAAATTTTCGTCGCAGGTGTCGACACAAATTCTTTTGGGTCGACACAAAATGTCTAGGGCAAAGATCTTCAAGTGATTGGGTCGACACAATTCTTCTGAGGTGTCAACACAATTTTTGTAATCTTTCTCACCAACACCACGGCGTCGACACAAATGGATATTGTGTCGACTCATTTGAACTTCAGCATTCGGGACAAGGCACTTTGTATCGACTCAAATCTTCTAGGTGTCAACACTAAAATTCTGCAAGAACCCTCAGGATATTTGGGTTAACTCATTTGGATATTGGTGTCGACACTAAATTTCTTCAAGCGGGCTCGAGATATTTATGTTGACTCAGCTTCAATTTTGTGTCGACACCCAAAATCTACAGGTAGCCTCAGTACTTTTGTGTCGACTCATTTGGCATTTGCGTCGACTCAAAGTTCTGGATAACAAAAGTGAGAAACCACTTTTGTGTCGACATAAATTCAATTTGTGTCGACTCATTTTAAGTCCAGAGAGTTTCGTCTCTTTTGTGTTAATACAAAATTCATTTGTGTCGACACTAACTTTTAATACCTGAAAACATCTTCAATGACAAGTTAGGGTATCAAACCATTTGTTTAAAAGTGTTGACATACTTGATATCTTCAAGTATACTTTACCTTAAAGTTTGACTTAATTAACAATTGGATTCAATACAAAAGATTCTCAAGAATACTTAGGTATTTTAATCTTTTTGAGAGATAAGTTATTTCTTTTAGCAAACGGTGTTAACTCATTTGTTCAATACGTGTCAACACTTTCTTTTTGAATGATATAAATATTATCCTTTTAAATCTATTTATTCTTAGAAAATAAATTATCAAAATTATCAAAATTAATATAGAAAGCACTTGGGCTAACAAGAACCTTTCTAAGCCACATACACAAAACTTGGCTTCCTAAGAGCACCCTCGGCTTCTTGAAGTTCCTTAAGAAGTTTTGCCAATTAAAAGCTGAGCTTGTTCATGGTGTAGCTCAGACAAAATTGCTTAAAACTTTCAAGTAGTGACTGGAGTATGTTATCAACCTGGGTTTTTTTGTCAATTTCAACTCCAAGGATCTCCAGCTCATTCAGAAGACTGATAATCTTCGGAACATGATACCTAACTGGGGTGCCTTCAGCTATGCTTGCATTCATTTGAGATTTCATGGCCACCTGCCTAGCATCACAATTTTGATCCCTAAATATTTCTTTGAGGTCCAAAATCATGTCATATGCACTGGACATAAACTGATGCTGATGTTGCAAAACATTTAACATTGAAGCCAAGATGTAATAAGGAGCCATCTGATCAGCTTCCTATTCGGTTGCCCCCACATCAGGTACTGATAGACATATCTCAATTAACACAAACTTGTAATCCTCGGTAGTTAGGAGAACGTCTAAGTTTCGTTTGCAATCAACATAATTTGGTTCCATAAGTTTGTTTTCTTTGAGTATAAAAGCGAGTGGGTTAAAAACTATTTTAATCCTGAAAATCACATAGTTAAAATACTATTAATTATGATGAGAAAAATTTTGAATTTATTTTAATTTGGTTCCCTCTACCATTTTAAACTTAATTTGCCAGCAGCCTGAAATCTTGTGAATAGCATGTCTCGATGGGAGGAAGTTTACTATCCATCGTTAGTCCTGGCAGGCTAATTCTTTCTAATTTTACTGTCTAGACAACTGACCCTACCAAGTAAAATTAAATAGCTAACAAAGCTTTGATCCCGTATATAATAGTAGAAGTAAAATTAAATAGCTAACATAATTTCGATCCCGTATATAATAGTAGTAACTCAGATGAAGAGGATTGTATAATATACAGTTAAGTGTTAACCATCACTTAATCTCAAACCAATCATTTCGCAATGAACCCTTCAGATGGAGAAGTGATCCACATTAATAATTATCCAGAATTATCTCCGAAGGAGGTTTGTACTGGCGATACCATAATTAATTTGTTCGATGTGGAGGAGGGCCTTACTGCCAATACGCAGGATTTAATTGCATTACCTACAAACTGGTGATCGAGACCGCGGGATTTATGTGTGAATAGATTCTCTCTCCTACTTGAATTTTTTAAATATTTTTTTAGGGTTATAAAAATCCGATTAATTAAAATAAATTTTTTAATTTTAAAAATCATACAATCTGAAAGAATCAAACATTTTTCGTGTACATTATTCCAAAAATTCAGGTTTGCCAAATCATCTTTTCGTATTTAAATACATAACAAATAAAATTTAATAAATGCACAGTTTTTCTTTCTGCTTTTCAGCTAATGTATTGATTAAAGATATTTATTTATTTTATTTTTTGTTCTATATTTTTTAAAAAATAAGAATTTATTTTGATTAAACATTTATTTATTTAATTAATTCAAAATTCAGAATTAATTCTCACATTTTTTCAAGATATCAGATTTTGTAAAAAATTATTTTAAACGTGATCTTTTGTAAAAAATAAAATATCTAAAATCTTTTCATTTAATTAAAATTAATTAATTAAAAAAACTTAATTTTATTTTTTATTATAAAATATTTTAATTAAAACTAAATTTCTAAATTAATTAAATTAACAGGATAAATAAAACAGATATACAATCATCCACACAGTTCATATATATATAAACATGATGCATATATCTCGACTTTATGATCCAAGTGAAATATTTAGGCGTTTCAGTCTCCTAAAGAGAATAAGTAGTATCAATCCATGTTCGTCTTTGATTCCGTGTCTTGATTGCAACAGGCTTTCCTGATACTCTTTTATATATCAGTATATATCATATCAGTCTTATATATATATATATATATATATATATATATATATATACATTAAAATAGCCTCGGGAGATAGAAAAAACAGCCGGCCACCACTGTCGCCGACATTGCCGCTTGGCCACCCACTTTAGGCTGTTTTTGACAAACTTTGTGAGACCCTGTATCGTTTCTTCTTTGATATATATGCATATTCGGTGTTTTGATACCTTTTTGGCATTTTTGCTTTAATATGCTTTTATGTGTTTTGATGCCTGTTTTGGTTTAACTGATCATGCGGGGTTGCTTCCCAGGGTTATAGGGAATTTCTGTGCGAATTTTGAAATTTAAAAAAAAAAGATATTTTGGAAGCCTATAAATATCTGGAGTTAGATATTTTCAAAAGATATTTTCAAAACATAACTCCTAAGTTTTCTCCAAATTCTCTCTGCCTTCTCTCTAACTTCTCGGGGGCCCGGGGCTCGATTTTCAACGATCCAACAGTGGATCCTTGCTATTGGCATCGTGGTCTACGCATCCATCTGGACGGATTTTGATTTTGAAGAAGCTCGAATTTACACGTAGATTGAAGCATCGGGTTTTTGACCAAACGAGGTAGGATCTCAGATTCTGCTGATGTATAAGGGTACTATATGTAATCTTATGCTGTTTCACCGTTTAAAAACATATGAAAGGTGATTTTATGTTCTAGATCCAGTTTTGGGTTAAAACTATTTTTGGCATTTTAGTTGGATGAAATTGGTTGTTGGGTGATTCTTGCAAGGTGTTGTGATTGCCTTGGGCTCGGGTATGCCTTTAGGTATCAAAATAGGTGTTTTTGAAGCTTGGTTTGAGGCGAGAAGGCCAAAACCGTAGCGAAAACTATTTTCTGGGCAAGTTCAGTCCACTGGGTCCTTGAGTTCACTCGACTGGATCTTGAGTTGGGAGGTTCAGTCGACTGGACTCGGTGGGTCAGTCGACTGAAGTGCCTCGGGTTGAAAAATATTATTTTTCTAGTGTGTTTTTCAGTCGACTAGGGTGGGGTCTAGTTGACTGAAATGATAGCTGTTTGCCTTGACATTTTGGTGGTTCCTTTGGGGAAAAAGGTTGGGTTTCTTTTGAAAAAAAAGAGGGGTTGTTGATGGAAAATGTGTTTTTAGAGGTTTGGAGCTAGCCCTTGGGGTTGAGGCTCACTTTCTAAAACGTTTTGATAAAAATATATTTTTAAATGTTTTGATTTGATCTATATGATTTTATGGATTGGATCTCTTGCTTATACATGCGTTGTATAACTACTTTTGGAGAAAATATTTTGAAATGTTTTGTTGATCTCCACATTGATGGATGGATCTATATACATGTATAATGTATATTTATGAAAAATTTTTGTAGTTGATGGTACAGTTATGTTTTTAGAAGATTATGTAGATGTATCGGGATGACAGGTATTTGGCACGAGTTGCCCTCGGTGAAAGTCCAAAAATGTGCGCAGTGTAGGTGCCTTTGTTATCCTTCGGGGTAGTTCCCGTAAAGAAGGTCAGTTTGGGTGCTCTTTTCTCTCGGGTTGTCGCACGTAAAGTTAGCTTATACGTCGTGGTGCTCCGTATAGAACTTGTCATTACGTAGCAGGTCTTGAGTGATGCTAGAACTAGGTAATTGGCAGAGTCTATGGTTGTTACCTCTATTCCCTTGTGATGGAGTCAGTACATAGGATCTCTTTCTTCTTCTTTTCCACGATGGTACATTTCGTGAGGAAACAATGTTACGATTACTGTTCTTCCTTAACTATGGTTGGTTATTTGTAATGTTTGCATCGCATGGTTTGAGCGATGAAAATAGTGTTTTATGTTAATAAAACCGTTTTGGGATACTTACGTAGTCTGATGGGAAAACTTGGGGTTTGTGAAAAACCTTTTTGGGTTGTGGTTGAGTTTAGCTCCCACTCATATGGT
>JAUMHN010409433.1:0-58204 GCA_032360265.1 Heliamphora ciliata
ACCTCTTTCGAACCCAAACAAGCGTAAAACTCATACGCACATGTTGTTCTATTCCGAAGAAACAAAACCCCAACATACCGAGATCAAAGGTTAACTCAAACTCCGTCAACCCTTAAACATTCTCAAAATAAACTGGGTCAGGGTCTCGCATAACATAATAATTTGAATGGTACCATTACGTTCCCGTACGTTAGGCTCCCGTATATCAGCGTTCCCAATCACAGTGGCGTATAGCTTCTGTTCGGCTCAAGACATGATACGGCTCATGACGTAACACAGCTCATGATGCACATAGCCCAAAGTCTACATATCAATATAATAACCCGAATGGTACCACTACGTTCCAGTACCTTAGTTTCCCGTTCATCTGCGTTCCCGATCACAACGGTGTATAGCTGTTGTTCGGCTCAAGACGTGATACGGTTCAAGACGTAACACGGCTCAAGACGTATATGGCCCATTATCAATTTTAGCTACAAGTTTAATTGCTAGTTTCAAAGTTGCGACAGCGTTTTGAAGTACTTAAACAATGATTTAATTTCTGACATTTTAACACCAATTAGATAAAAATATTTCCTATAATTTTCATATTTGTCACCGAGGTCAGTTCCTAAGGTAAAAAGGTCATTTATTTTATTTTAGTAAAAACCCTTCAGCATTTTATAGAGAAAATCATAGATATTGGGCCTCTGTTGGCCACATTTTTGGGACATCAATTCAAGGGTTCTAGGTCTGATATTTTGTGAGGTTTTAGTTTACGGTGTACCCTACAAGTTTCATGTTTTGTTCCCGGGTAAGTTGTTTGGAAAAAGTTTGAGAGTTTAGCCAATTTATAAAAAGGGTTCAGTCAGCCTAAAAAGGGTCCGCAGAATATGATTTTAACAACGAAATCTCAAAACCTTTGGGGTATCATCCGAGGGTATTTTGGGCTGCTTTTTTCTCAGTATTTATTTTAATGTGTTAGCTACATTTCTCATGTTTACCACTTTTGGATTTGGCATCTAAAAAGTTGGGTTTTGGGTCTCCCAAAAATCTGGGACAGAGAACTTTCGGTCACTAAACCTCAATAGTGAATTTGGGAGGGACTTTGACCTATCAAGACTTCATATTTTTCACTCATTTTTGGTGACCGGAATGATAAATATGTCCTCTACAAGTATTATGTTTTGACCTAAGCTCGTTTCTCAATCTAACTTAGGGGTTTTAGGTCTATAACTCAGAGAGGTCACGATCTGACACTCTTTGGCAAAAATAAAATATCTGGAGTTTTACTCAACGAAATCACTTCAAATCAATTTTTTATAAAAGATGACTCAAAAAGATAAATCTGAACATAAACATCACTTTAAGATCATTTTTTTTACAATTAGTTATGATGCTTTAAAGTTAGTGGCAGAAAGTAGGTAAGCCGAGAAAATTAGGTTACCTAGGGTTTTAGTTGCTTAGCTCATGTGGTATCCATTTTTGTTGTCATTTCTTTGCATGCATGTTATAAACTCACATAAACAAAAAGTCCAAAACATGTTTACGCCATAAAACTCAAAAATATAAATATGCAAGCACATGCAAAGCATAATCATACATAAACAGTCCAATAACTATTCCTACAACGCCTTTTTTGGTTATTTCATGTTTCTTATTTTTAAGGTTTATTATAGAGATGGATTGAAGGTTATTTTATAGGAGAAAATCATGGGGTTTTAGAGAGTTTACTTATTTTTTTTGATGCTCTAAAGGTTGAAGAATGGTGGGCTTGGCTTTGTAACTCACTCCTTAAACTTCCTAGCTTCAATTCCTTCCTTCTTCTCTCATTTCTTCTTCTTTTTCTCTCAACACTTGAAGAACACTCAAAGCACACAAAATCTGGTATTCTCTCTCTAGTATGGCCGAAATATATGAAGGAGATGGGGTGTGTTTGGCCTTTGTCTTATAGGAGAAGAGTTCGTGGTGGATTAATTATGAATGTAAGTATTTTTTTGAATTTTCTTGGTTTTGATTGGTTGCATGGGAGGTGGAAAGACTTTTTAGAGATTTGAAATCTGGAAATTTTGGAAAGACTTTCTAAAGATTTGAAATCTGGAAATTTGCAGAACAATCAGTGGGAATTTAGCTGGGGTGTGTTTGGGTGGTTTAAAGTGTTTTATTTTTCTTTAATTGCTTATTTTGTGATGTTTTGGCATTATATTGTTCAAGAAAATATTTTTAAAATTAATTTGATGTATCTTTTTGGTATTCTAACTTACTAAAATAAATTATTTTAGTATTATTATTATCATAATTTATAAAAATATTGACAACAATTAATTGTTTAAATGTAGATAATTAAGCTACTTTAAGTTATTTTGACTAGATATGATTTTTGGACTTATTTGAGTGTGTAAGAACTTTAATAATGATTTTTTTGCCTTTGTTGGTCTATAATATTATATTATTATATATATTACTTGTATAAAAAGTCTTAGGTCATAATAATGCTTAATTTATATAATTTTTTCTCATTTTTGAGCTTAAAAGTTGCAAAAAGTTACTTTTTGAGCACAAACTCCAATGTGGCCGGACATTAAGGGCATTTTTGTCATTTTTTAATGTTATTTTATCTTTTATTACTTAATTGTATTTAAATATCTGATTTAGGGTGTTCATGTGTTAAATTTTAAATTTTTAAGAGTTTTTGCTGTACTAGGGGCAAAATGGTCATTTTACCCTAATTATGAGAATTTTTTATTTTTAATCTTATATTTCATGGTATTTACTTAATTTAGGATGTTTGGAGTCTTCTCTGAGTGTTAGTATTTTGCCTCTGAGCATTTGATCTCCTTAGAGTTTTTGGATCGAATTAGGATTTTCGAGTTGAGTTAGAGTTTTCAATCTTTTATTGACCTAAGATCTTACTGGCTTACCGTCACTAATACTAGGGTTTGGGCTAGATCGCTGTACGGGTCGTTACAAGCTGAGTTGTTACAACTAGGGTCTGTACTGGAGTGTTACAAACTACCTCCTTTAAACAAATTTCGTCCTCGAAATTTCATGTGGAAGGTTGTGGATGATTACTTGCATATCTTCTCTTTGAAGTTGTATCCTTGTTTACTTGAGTCATTCGTTATTGAGGGTGTGGACAAAGTCGGGCTTTATACGTTAGATACCTTGGGTAATGGTTTCTTTGTCTTGCTAGAACTTTAAACCAACTGTTACAACAACTTTCAAATGTAACGTTGCATACCTATGTTGTGGGGTTATTGACTAGCGACGCGTTAGCCTAAAGCCTTATCCTATAAGCATCCACTTTCTTGTAATGAAATAACAAGTCTAAACTACATACATCCTCGAGTTGCTAATATGAGCGTACCTCTGATCGTCATCAAAAGGCCTGATAGCTTGGATATGTTGTTGGTGCTGTTCCAACCGAGGTTGCGGTTGCTTCCATTGCAGTGGTTGATTTTCCCTGTTCCCCTTTCCTAGCTGTGGACATTGAGACATTTTGTGCCCAAGATGACCACATTCATAGCAGAGCCTTACCTTCGTAGATTGACCCCTTACTTGCCTTGGTTTATTGGCCAAGTGGTACGGCGTTTTGGGAACAATTTCCCTATTGTTCCTTAGCGGTCCTCCTTGACCAGTACTTCTTTTTTTTTGGCTCCAAATCCTTTTAGAATCGGCTAAGTCCATTTTTACCAATAGGGCTGCTTGTACTGCTTGAGTGTAAGTCGGAAGTTGTAAGCAGATGACTCTAGTTCAGATAGAGGGTTCTAGGCCCCACTCGATCTTTCGTACCCTTGATTCTTTGTCCGGTATGATGGTCATGGCGAATCGGCTCAACTCTTCGAAGCGATTGACGTACTGGGTTACAGACATAGATCCTTGTTTTAGCTCCAGAAATTCTCTGACTTGTCCCTGTCGAAAGGGAGCTGGGAAGTACTTTTCTAAAAATAATTCTTCAAACTGATTCCAAGTTAGAGCTGCCACATCTTGGGTGTTGTCTATCATAGACCACCAGTAGTCGGCTTCTCCTTCCAGTAGGTGCGCTGCTAAAGCTACTCGATCGGCATTGGTCTGCGCTTCGATGGAGTTAAATAATTTCTTGACAGCTCTCAGCCATTCTTCAACTACTCTCGGTTCAACTCCTCCCTTGAACGTAGGGGCTCGTTATTTTCTGAGTTCTAATAGGAACCACACCCTATCCTGGATGTAAGGACGGTTAATGCTGGTGGCAAGCTCACGCAAGACCTAGGCTAACCCTAGCGCTCCTTCGTCTATAGGACCATCTACTGGCTGTTGATGGTTAGGTCGTCTACTTGCCATATGAATAAAGAGGGGAGGTGTTGTGGCTGGTGAGTCTTCTTTTTGAGGTCTTCATTGTTTCTAGGTTTTAGGATCTCAGGGAGTTAATTTAAGACTGATTCATTTGTATTTCATATCATTCGAGTTCGAGTACAAAGAGTGATTACAAAGAGCGAGACACATAACACATAAGGGCCCAACCAGAATAGGTGTCGATAAAACTATCGAATTTTGACCGTGTAGTCCCATGTTACTTCCAAGTTCCGTAGTATTTCTATTGTACTTTCACGTACCACACTCCTGCGATTCTCATGCGAACCTTATTAGTGATGGCGATAGGAACCTTCGTGTAGGTCTCCGTTAAAGATGTTGCATGTGCTCCTACTTAGCAGTTCTTGTAGTCGGTGTTATTGATCTTCAAAATACGTTAAGTATGGACGCTGGCTAACATTCTGTGCTTTAACTCCAGGTATAGATCTACTTCGCGACTCAATGATGCGCCGGATGGTTCCTCTGAGGATGTGCACGATCCGAGTTTCCCGTGAAAGTGCTAAACTCTAATAACTATCGTTTCTCATCGATTTAGGACTTAAGAAAGGTGACCTGGGGTGGCGAGTGGTCCAACATTTAGCCGAGGATTTCGAATGATGTATTAAACTACACGATATGTGGCTGGGGGTTAGAATGGCTTAGGGAAGGTGAACAAATCCTTTACCAAGATTCAAGGAAAGATTCTCGGATGATCCAAAAGGTATGTTGGATGATGTCAAATGGCCATGGTTAAGGCAGTCACCGTTGACACAAATTGAGTGGTTATTTGGAGTTCAAATGTAGGTGAAGCAGGAGGAAGACAGTGAACAATAGTTAAACAAATATCCTCGGAACTAATCTAGTACTATCTGATTCTGATAAAAGAGATGTTAAGCAATGGGTAGCTAAACTAGATATTTGCCCTAACGTACTTCAATTCAACTATCAAAGTCTACTTCCCTACAAAAGAATTCTCAAGAATCACTGCAACAGATTGTAGTTTCAGAATCGAGAGAAGATGAACGATAGCAAAGATTTTATTAATGTCGAATGTTCAAAACGGGTAATTAATAAAGAATTGATATCGAGTTCTACGAAAGAAGAGCTAGTTTAAGGAGGCTGGCTTGAATCGGAGGAGGATCAAATGCAAATATCGGTCATTATTGAGGTGTGAAAACTTGAGGACAAAAGTGTTTTCTAGGATTGAAATTTTGATAGGATTATCAACAAGACTGGGTGCATAAGGGTTACCGACGAACTACACTTGATGATACCGTTGAGAACTGACGATATAAGAAGGAATGATACACAAAGAACTTCAGATAGGTACAAAATTTAACAGAAAGGCCTGGAGTAAAAGACAAAAGAACTTATAAGGATGAAGTTATGGGGTTCCAATGGCCTGATGATATCTGAAACTTCTCCTAGTGCGTACTCCTGTCTACCCCCCTTAAAATAAAATAACTTGTTGCACAAATCTCCGATCTTCGATCTCAATGCTCTTACTCATCCTTCGCAAGTAGATTCCTTGTAGTTTCTGATCCCGGTGACGTCCTAACACAACTCACTATAAGACTTAGACACAGCAGATTTTAGTTCTTATAATATATAAATGATAATTATAATTAATACAACGCACCCGACAGAGCTTCTACGCAATAGAACGCATGGTTTCTCACAACCCAAGGCCTGAAGATTCACTAAACCTAGGCTCTGATACCAACTGTGACGCCCCGTCATCCGGGTACATCGAGACATACATAAATATAGATAGGGGAATATTCTAACCATTCATTCATATTTACATATCATAAATATTACATCATTAGGAGTTTTGAATTGTTCATAAGTACATAACGATTACAATTTCACCAAACAATTTAACAAAAATTACAATACGCCCGTGGAAACTAAACCAAAAACAGCAAAAGGTAAAAACCCAATTCTTCAGCTAGCATCATCGGGGTCCGCTAGCTCCTGCTACTCACTTCATTCTTCGATTTCGTCTTCTTCTTCGGAGGCGACTTTCTCAAGGAACTCATCACACTCACATGTGGCACGAATGCCATGAGCCAAAGCCCAGAAGCAATTTCCTAAACTGTCTAACAAACTCACAACAAAATATCCTACAATACATATCATATAATACCCAATACAATTTTAAGGCCAAATAGACAGACAATTTATCATTTTTAACAGGACAAGCACATATAGGAACAGCGGTGCGAGTGCGTGATACAGATGAATGCAATGCAGTTGGCCAATCCAATTATAAATCAACTAATCAAATTTTAAATAACATCATTATGTTCCCGTACGTTAGGCTCCTGTACACCAACGTTCCAGATCACGACGGCGTACAACAGACGTTCGGCTCAAGACGTGGCACGGCTGAAGACATAACACGGCTCAGGACGTATATGACCCAAGGTCAATCATATCCAACATGATAATCAGAATGGAACCATTACGTTTCCATATGTTAAGTTCCCATTTGTCAGCGTTCCCAATCACAGCGGCGTATAGCGGCTGTTCGGCTCAAGACGTGATACGGCTCAGGACGTAACACGGCTCACGACGTTCATGGCCTAAAGGTAAATCAAGCTAACATAATAATTTGAATGGCACCATTATGTTCCCGTATGTTAGGCTCCCGTACATCAGCGTTCCCGATCACAGTGGTGTATAACTACTGTTCAGCTCAAAATGTGATACGGCTCAGGACGTAACAAGGCTCAGGACGCACATGACCCAAAATCTACATATCAATATAATAACTCGAATGGTACCACTACATTTCGTACGTTAGGTTTCCATTCATCAGCGTTCCCAATCACAGTGACGTATAGCTGATGTTCGGCTCAAAACGTGATACGGCTCAAGACGTATATGGCTCATTGTCAACACGCCCATCAACAAGGACTCTCTAATCGTGATATTATTCTAAACCCTCCATCCTTATTCTAAATCCTCTGGCCAATAATTTACGCACAAAACCGATCCCATAAGATGCCCCAAGTGCAACGCAATGATGCTTATGGTACAACAACTCACTAAAGCATATAGTACAATCATGCGAAGCATAGCCACAATTTAAGCAACATGGAATTGAATCATCAGCATGAGTTCATTTCATCAAAAGTATCATTTTCATACACTTATTACTCACAAAATTCATATAAGATTCACACACTCATGTCTCATAAGTAACACACCATTCGAACACTTAGCCAATTTTAGGTACAAGTTTAATTGCTAGTTTCCAAGTTGCGACAGTATTTTGAAGTACTTAGACATTGATTTAATTTCTGACATTTTAACACCAATTAGATAAAAATATTTCCTATAACTTTCATATTTGTCACCAAGGTCAGTTCCTAAAGTAAAAAGGTCATTTATTTTATTTTAGTAAAAAACCTTTAGCATTTTACAGAGAAAATCATAGATATTGGGCCTCCGTTGGCCACGGTTTGGGATATCAATTCAAGGGTTCTAGGTCTGATTTTTGGTGAGGTTTTATTTTAAGGTGTACCCTACAAGTTTCATGTTTTTTTCTAGGGCAAGTTGTTTGTAAAAAGTTTGAGATTTTAGCCAATTTATAAAAAGGGTTCAGTCAGCATAAAAAGGGTCTGCAGAATATGATTTTAACAAAGAAATCTCAAAATTTTTGAGGTATCATCCGGGGGTATTTGGGATGATTTTTGATCAGTATTTATTTTAATATGTTAGCTACATTTCTCATGTTTACCACTTTTGGATTTGGTTTCTAGAAAGTTGGGTTTTGGGTCTCACAAAAATCTGTGACAGAGAGGTCTGTTAGTCACTAAACCTCAACAGTGAATTTGGGTGGGACTTTGACCTATCAAGACTTCATATTTTTTGCTCATATTTGGTGCAAGAAAATATAAATATGTCATCTACAAGTTTTATGTTTTGACATATACTCGTTTCTCACTCTAACTTAGGGGTTTTAAGTTTGCAACTCAGAGTGATCAAGATCTGACACTCTTTGAAAAAAATAAAATATCTGAAATTTTGCTCAACGAAATCACTTCAAACCAATTTGTTATGAAAGATAACTCAAAAATATAAATCTGAACACAAAAATCACTTTAAAATCATTTTTCTACAATTAGTTATGATGTTTTAAATTTAGTGGCAGAAAGTAGGTAAGCCCAGAAAATTAGGTTACCTAGGGTTTTAGTTGCTTAGCTCATGCGGTATCCATTTTTGTTGTGGTTTCTTTGCATGCATGTTATAAGCTCACATAAACCAAAATTCCAGAATATATTTAGGCCATAAAACTCAAAAATATAAATATGCAAGCACATGCAAAGCATAATCATACATAAACAGTCCAAGAACTATTCCTACAACGTCTTTTGGGTTATTTCTTGTTTCTTATTTTTAGGGTTCATTATAGAGATGGATTGAAGGTTATTTTATAGGAGAATATCAGAGGGTTTTAGAAAGTTTACTTACTTGTTTTGATGCTCTAAATGTTGAAGAATGGTGGGCTTGGCATTGTAGCTCACTCCTTGAACCTCCTAGCTTCAATTCCTTCCTTCTTCTCTCCTTCTTTCTTCTTCTTTTCCTCTTAATACTTGAAGAACACTCAAAGCTCACAAAATCTGGTATTCTCTCTCTAGTATGGCCGAAATACATGAAGGAGATGGGGTGTGTTTGGCCTTTGTCTTATAGGAGAAGAGTGGGCGGTGGATTAATTATGAATGTAAGTATTTTTTTAAACTTTCTTGGCTTTGATTGGTTGCATGAGAGGTGGAGAGACTTTTTAAAGATTTGAAATCTGAAAATTTACAGAAAAATCAGTGGGAATTTGGCTGGGGTGTGTTTGGATGGTTTAAAGTGCTTTATTTTGCTTTAATTGCTTATTTTGTGGTGTTTTGGCACTATATTATTCAAGAAAGTATTTTTAAATTTAATTTGATGTATCTTTTTTGTATTCTAACTTACTAAAATGAATTATTTTAGTATTATTATCATAATTTATAAAAAGTTTGACAATAATTAATTATTTAAATATAGACAATTAAGCTACTTTAAGTTATTTTGACTAAATGTGACTTTTTTATTTATTTAAGTGTGTAAGAAGTTTAATAATGATTTGTTTGCCTTTTTTGGTCTATAATATTATATTATTATGTATATTACTCGTATAAAAAGTCTTGAGTCATAATAATGCTTAATTTATACAATTTTTTCTCATTTTTGAGCTTAAAAATTGCACAAAGTTACTTTTTGGGCACAATCTCCAATGTGGCTGGCCACTAAGGGCATTTTTGTTACTTTTTGATATTATTTTGTCTTTTGTTACTTAATTGTATTTAAATATCTAATTTAGAGTGTTCATGTGTCAAATTTTAAATTTTTAAAACTTTTTGCTGTACTAGGGGCAAAATGGTCATTTTACCCTAATTATAAGAATTTTTATTTTTAATATTATATTTCATGTTATTTACTTAATTTAGTATGTTAGGAGTCTTCTCTGAGTATTAGGATTTTGCCTCCGAGCATTTGATCTCCTTAGAGTTTTCGGATCGAATTAAGATTTTCGAGTTGAGTTAAGGTTTTCGATCTTTTAGTGACCTAAGATCTTATTGGCTTACCGTTACTAATACTAGGGTTTGCGCTAGATCGCTACACAGGTCATTACAACCTGGGTTGTTACAACTAGGGTCTGTACCAGGTGTTACAATAATGGTCGAATTTGATGACAAATTTCATCCGATAAGAACTCGAGGAGCCTTCTTAACGGGACAACTTGGGCAAATGGTCCGCAATGGGAATAGACTTCCTCTCACGTATTTTAGTTGGAAAAGTGTGCCAAAAGATATTACAGAGAAAATTTGGAAAGCGGTTAAGGTATAAATAATATTTTTTATTCATTTTACTCATGATTTATGTTGGTTGCTAATTTTTTCAACTACACTTTGTAAGATAATTTATCCTTTTGTCCGAAGGAGTTCAAGCCAATTTGTATAAAAGCTTGCCAAAAGTTGTGGAAAGATCACAAGAAGAAGACAAAAAGAAAATATTAGAAGCCTTACAACACAGATCCGGACATAGCCTCAAAAGTGCCAGAAAATATAGTGGCAGACCAATGGACAGAGCTTGTTGAGTATTGGTCAAGTGATCATGCATGGGTATTATTTGTACATATGAAATCAAATTTATGGTAGCAAAATTATGCAAGTTAAACTGATGTTACAGGTAATAGCCCTTCGAAATTCAAAGAATCGGGGGTTTCGTGGACCCACACATAGGACTGGACGTACACACTTCTCCTAGGTTCGACAACAGGTATTGATGTCCACATATGGCTCTAAATGGATTTTATATTTTAATATCATATTTTTCTCTAAAAACTTTTTTGTTACAATTTCAGATGAAACTTAAGGGAGAGAGAATTGACAAAATGAGTGTCTACCTTAAGACACGAAACTAAGATGATTATGATGTGAAAGAAATCATGGTATGGTCTTTAGTGTCTAGCTGATAGTTACTTATTTCTGTTTTATTGTATAACAGTGGTTTTAAAATGTAGAAACAATATAATGATCTACTCTCCGAGGTTCCAGAAGACCTACAGACAACTGAGGTTCGAGATCGTATATTTCATGAAGTGTTAGGAAAAGATGGACATGGGTATTGTAGGACTTATGGCAGTGCAGTGCCTCCGAGCATGGTGTACCAATCGGTTAGTGGTCCATCCCAATCCATTAAAAATTGCTCTTCCACAGTTGAAGAGATTACTCAGCAGGTGAGAGAGGCCATGAGAGAGGAATTTAACACACAAATCGAGCAACTGAAGGCTCAAATTGATTTATTGGTATCCCAAGGTACAGATAGCTCAAGACAGATGGAGTCAAAAAAAATTATATTTATTGTATATGCATCCTTTTACATACACTCATGCATATAAGATGACATCCACCATATTGTAAGTTCTGGATGCATCTAGTGGACATCAAATATTTTGGGAGTCTGTGGGAGATGACATCTTCAACAGTGAGCAGTTGGGTTCTCCTCTTTCGCCGCCTTCTACATGACCTAATGAGCAACAAGTATCTTTTATATATATGCAATTTAAATAGATACAATCACACACACAGTTGAGGTTATGGGTGATCCTACTAAAAACCCTTAGTGATATTAGGAGGTTGAGAGTGAGCCTATTGAAAATCCGGATATGTTATGTTTTTTGTATGGTTTGATAGTAGAGGTTATGGGTGAGCCGGTTGAAAACCTAATTATATTGGCTTCTCTGTTAAATATTTTCGTCTCTCTTAAATATTCATCTTCTAAATCACTCAATTCAAAATCTTGATCCTGTGCATCCATTAGCAAGTAAAAGAACAATATACACCCTTTGAATGTGAGTTTGCATTGATTAGTATACACAATTGGCACCTATTTGATGATAGATAATGAAAACACCCTTTGTAAAAAGATTATATTTTTGTATCAAAATGGAATCATCATTCTCTACTAATTAATTTTTCTTGACAAGTACCCACCATGGAATCATCATTCTCTACTAATTAATTTTCCTTGTGTAATCTTTTAAAATTATTATAGAAGTGTTAGCACTAAAAGTTTCAGAAAGAAATGAATACATTGGGATAGCATTTCTCTTAATGTTGGTTATTGAATGTTTTAGGTGAAGGCACTCTGAAATAAATCTAAAAACATGAGACTTTAATTGTTATTATTGTCAATATTTCTTACAATAACTCATTTTATATTGTTCACATTTCATGCACATATAACAAGATTTTGAAAAAATTATATTTGTACTTGTAGGTAGGGATACAAGTTACTTGCTTAATCATGGTATTCCAGAACATGATTTGGCCGATGGGCATTTGATTACTAGGGACCCATTGTATGAACTAGACGGAGTACCATTGGGTCCAGGTTATTGTCAAGTATTTATTCAAAAAGCATATAAACCTAATGTCCGTTTGGAAAGGCCTCGCAAAGAGATTAACACGGTTGGAGAAGCTGTTGGCCGATATGTTGCTTGGTGACATTGTGATGTATATTGCAACTTAATTTTATTAGTTCATGTATATATACGTGTATTGTATGATTTAAATACTTATCATCTTTCAAAATGATTTTAATTGATTTTTAGGTGCTAAAGAAGGAAAAAGATTAAGTAATGGTGGGCTAAAGTAACTAGCGATGGAGAAAGATTTATTTTGAATTGTACTGGTTGAAACAAAAAAGATTTATTTTGAGTTGTACTTGTTGAAACTTAAATACTGTTTTAAGACATTTGGTACACTTTTTAATATATTTTGATTTATATTTGACGAATATGTACTTTTTAAATATTTTGATATGCGATTGAACGGATATGAATATTGTTATAAAGAGATAACATTTGATATATTGTTATAGATAAATGAATAAATATTTGATGTGAATGGATTGATAATTTTTATTTTTATTTTTTGCATCGAAATTGTTGCCATCGCTAAAACCAATAGTATTTGCAACAGACAAGTATTATGAACACATGTTGCATCGGTATTGAGCCATCGCAAAAGAAACACATTTGCGACGGCGGAAGGCCGTAGCTAAAAAATCTGGACTTTTATATTTTTTTTTGCGTTGGGAGTTATACCGTCGCAAGAAGTTTTTTGCAACGGTAATCATGCGATGACAAATAAGTATACATTTAAAATAGTATTTGCGATGGTACTGCACGGTTGCAAAAACACGTTTGTAAATAGTATTTGCGTCAGCCATTTTCGTCGCTAAACGAATACAAATCCGTTGCTACCATTTGCGACGGCAAAACATTATTTTTAATAAGTATTTGCGTTGCAAATTGGGCCGTCGCTGAAAGCATAAGTACCGTCATAAATGTTTGCAACGGCTATATGCCGTCGCCAAAACCCTTTTGTGATCCGGACAGTTGCCTCCTCCATTTGCCGTCGCAATGCTGACGCAAATATCCTTTTGCGACGGTAAGAGTATTATTTGCGACGGTAGCGAGCCGACGCAAAAACCCCCTTTTCTTGTAGTCTTAATATAGAAACTTCCAGTGTTTTGATTTAAAAAATGAGATTCCATCATCATATTTTCAGTAAGGTTAGAATAAGATTGTAACAAACTAATGAACAACCCATGATTTGTACCACAAGTATAACAATTAGCATACATACCTACAACAACTAGTATAATTGATAGAGAGATCACACATAATTTAATAAGCATACTATAACTTCAGAAGTATTGCATAATTATTTGTACAAAACTGATGAGTTACATCCTTAGAACTTATCTGAAGATAAAGATAAACTCCATATATAACATTCAAAATAAGCCAAATACAAAATTAGCCTCACATATATAATCAGGTACAACATCCTTGTTTTCTCAATCAAAATTAGTCTAATTTCATTAATAGAATGTGGAGTTAATAACTATTTAGTCTATATATAAATAATTCTCAAAAACTTTAATTTAAAGCCTAATGGTGAGGATGATGAATCGGATGTCAGTTATGGCTAGTAATCCTCAATTCTTCAAAAAACCAAAGAGCTTGAGCAGATGAAGTGATGCTGAGAGAGAAAATGGTATAAAAAGATCGATGAAAGATAACCAGCAAGTGAACAATGGTTAGTTATGTTTGGCAAGATATTGTAGCAAATATCAAATTGGCAAGAGTGTATTGAGATTGGTGGAGCTTTCATTTTACATATTAAACTAACTAAAATGTGGGTATAACTAGTCTTGTAGAGGTGCTCAATAAGATTGGTTTAAATAATGTTGCACTTGACTACAAAATTGTTTATGTAAAAATTTCAGTTAATTGAATGGCAATAATTAAATACATTTGTCTTAGTGTGTATTCCAAAAATTTGCTTGTCATTCAATTTTTTTTCCTTCTTGCAATCATTACTTTTAGGATTTTTTTTGCCTTCTGTGAATTTTTTGAAGTTTTGATCAAATTTTTATCTTTTGAATTTTTCTCAATTAAGAATTTTGATGTTTTAGACAAAAATTGACAATAGTAGAACAAGGTTCCTAAACCCAAAAATAGGTCAAAAATTTTGGTAATGACTGAAAAACAAAAAATTACTACTACTACTCCTACTACTACTACTACTACTACTATTATTAATAGTAGTTTAGAGACATCACAAACGAGCATTACAACTTCTTTTTTTGAATTATTACAATAAAAGGTTGTGAGGGTGTTATTTGGCAAGGAGATAAACAAGGGCATGCCCAAGTTGTTACCCTTGCATTTGTGGGTGGGAAATTCAGAGATGACTTGCATGGGTTAATTTGGCTAGAGATATATGAAATATCTTGCAATTGGGAAGTGTTTGGTAAGTGGATAATAAGGAATTAATGGCAGTACGTGAGAATGATAGTGAGATGGCATCGTGCTTTTAGCTCTAATCTTCTCCTTTTTGAATTTGATTCTCTTTTCTTGGTAGTGGTGCATGAAATTCACATTAATTCTAAAAATTGTTTTGTGCCGACAGAAGTTCTTTTTTAATGACTCAAGATCACGTAAACTTTTC
This sequence comes from Heliamphora ciliata, assembly GCA_032360265.1. Lineage (NCBI taxonomy): Eukaryota > Viridiplantae > Streptophyta > Magnoliopsida > Ericales > Sarraceniaceae > Heliamphora > Heliamphora ciliata. The sequence goes on from JAUMHN010409433.1 coordinate 14,877, forward strand.
ATGCGTCCAACAGTATTGAGACCAAGAGATTTGCATATTCATTGACAGATTAAGATTCTTAATTTGTTTCGAAATATTTATGTTTTTCTATTTTTATGCACTACAAATCATTAGATCATGGTTCAAGATTCTCCTGTTTCAAAAATTTTAATGATCCAATAGCTTATAGTGTGTCGATGCATTAAAACAAACGAACATGATTAATTTTGGACAGAAAATTTTATCAATGAATATTCTATCATGCATCACTAGAAATGGGAGACCAAGGGATTTGCATAGTGTCACAGATGGATTAGAATTCTTTGTCTTGAAATAGTTATGTTCTTATATTTTCATGCACTCTGAACTATTAAATCATAACTCAATATTTTGGCCTCTTTTTCCTTTCGTTGCAGCTGTTAATGCTTTTTCTATCATCTATAAAATCTTTCTTTTGCTGATAAAAAAAAAATTTGTCTTCAAATCTTTAATTATCCAATAAACAGTGCTTTGATGTATTAGAATAGAGGAATATGAATATTCCAAGACAAAAGATTTTGTCGATATACGTTTTTGTATATATTTATATATTCATGCATCACATCAATTGAATTAAACATTTTTTATGATAGGAATCCACATGCACCAGGTAGCGTTTTTAGATCACTCTTGTCACAAAAAAAGAAAAAGAAAAAAAAAATTTTAACCAAACAATACAAAAAGTTCAAAATGGACGAAAAGTAGCTATTTTCAGCCCAAAACAGCCTTATTTGTCTATAGTGAACTTTTTTAAACTTTAATCAAAATAATTTTAATTTTTAAATTATTCATTACAAGAAGAATTAAAAAAGTAAAATATTTATATCCCAATAAAAAAATAAAGAGCGAAAAAAAATAGTTTTCACTAGTTTCAACAAACACCATAAATATATGCTGTCACAAGTGTATACCCAACACAACAAATTAAAAGTGCAACTCCCAATAATGGAATGGAGGAGGAGTAGAACCGTTAATCACATATAAATAAGGTACAAGGACTCTGGCAAACTATTAACAAAAGAAAAAAAAAATGTATTCATTTTATTTTAATTTTCCTACCCCAATAAAGAAAATAGAAATAAAAAACATGCTTCTCTCAGTTCATTTTATTTTCAGATATATCTCATTCTTTTTTTTTCCTCCAAATTGAAAGTCAATACCCAAACACAGTATTTTTTTATGACAAGAATCCGGTTGCGACAAATTTCAAATGTATGTCCGTTCTATCACTCTTATAAATCAGACAATATCAAAATACGTGAGAATCATAGAAATCTTGTGGCCAAAATTACGAAGAATTGATGACTTCATAGTAATTGCTAATCTTTGTTTGAATTTGGATTTATGTGCTATCAATCATATTTTTCTATCTTAAGGTCAACACTAGCTTGATCCAACACATTTGAAACCATGCTACAATATATATATAAACAAACATCTCTAGTTAATTTGGTGTTATTTAAAATTTAAAGTTACGTGGATTTAATTTTTGGTAAAAATGCCTATTAATTTTTTTTTTCTCTATTATCGTATTTTTCAGTTATTACTCACGATTTTAAAACTACAACATTTCACTACTTCACTTTCTCTAATTGTTTTACTTCTTGTATATCCAATTTATATATGTATTGCGTGTTCCCTACAACTCATATATATATATATATATATGGAGTTGTACATTATACACTAGTCATGGTATATATGGAATCTAGATTCCTTCATGATGCAGTGCAGGCCTTTACTTGGGATGGATCTCATTTCTTGATATATATGCAAGAGAGACAAGTTGGTTTTGAAAATCCCTTTAGCGGGTCATTTTCCATAGTCACCATGCATGTGATCTGACTAGTAAAAGAGATAAAAAGGAAACGGTGACATCATATAAAGTGACTTTGAGAAAAGCACTTCTGTCATCAAACCCTACGACAACACATTTAGATAACTGATTTTTCCTACTCAAAAATGCCAATTCTCTTTCTCACCCTCTTTATCACTATCTCTATCTCATTCTCCCTCAATTTTTTATAAAATAAAATATTAAATTACGATATCAGAATACATATTGGTATTGATAATACAATTATATATTGATTGATGTTGAATAATAATGACCAATACAATGGTGAAGTATCAAAAACTTGAAATCCTAATAAGTATTAACTCATACAATACGTAATCGCCAATGTTTAAGACCGTGGAGTGAAATATAAAGTAATGATTCAATAAAAAGGGAACTAAAGTATTCTACTCACTGAAATTGGAACACCACCATGTCCTTATTAGCTGGTCAATGCTACCTTTTTCTATTTTCACTGAGAGGAAGAAAAGGATATTGTTTGAAATAGATATCAGAAAGAAGAGGATTATAAAGAACACGGCATACTTTTCTTAAAGGCATTTGGGTGTAAAAAAGCAATAGCATCATGTGGAAGAGAATGGGTGGAAACTGGAAAGTACCAGATCAGGTGCATGAATTAAAAGGTTGGTTAAGTAATTAGCATAACAAATTAACTTCTTCTGTTTCTCAAAGACATGCTTCTTTCCATGGATTCTTAGAAAATTTAGGATGGTTTTCATTGTAAGATTCACAACCTCTCTCTCTCTCTCTCTCTCTCTCTCTCTTAGTAATGCTAAAAGCCATTTCCATTGGACAAAAAGGAGACATTTATATAATAAGATAAAATAAGTTGATGCGACATCTATATAGATATAAAAAATCTGACATTTGAAACGAGACAAATTTGGTATTTCCTTTTATTATCTCTCCACTCTCATGTTTTTGTGTAAAAAAGTAATTAAAAAAAAACAGTCGTTGATATTATTTCTCTTTATATTAATCCAACAAAACAAAAAAAGGTTTTTACATTTATTTTTTTTTTTTTATTTTTTTTTTACCTCCATAAATTAGTAAACAAAGTCATATTTTTTACTGTGTATCTTAAAATTATCCGATTAACTAATTATTGAATTATTCAATAATATTTTATATTTTACTCTAAAATTATTAAAATAAAATAATTTAGTGCCTTTGAGCATGGGTCATAACTAGTAATCACACATAATGCCTAATTTTTCAAGGTTTTCTAAGTTATAATTAATTGAATTGAAGAAATGTAAAGCAAGAATGCAGCCATAGGTCTCTCTCTCTCTCTCTCTCACTAAGGAAACGCAAAATACCTAATTTCGCAAGGTTTTGTACAAAATTATCGTCATAATTAAATTAAGGAAATGGAAAGCATGAATGGAGCAAGCGTTTCTTGGGAGAACAGCCTCAACATGCTATTAAAATGCTGCTACACATATAAAGTGGTTCCATGTTCTAATGTAAGTACCGTAGATACGCATATAGGGGTTGAGGCACGTGTAAAGGAATTTGATTTATCTTATGAAAAATATCATAATGAAACGAAAATTTTATTAAATTGAATTACTAGCCAGTGTTATACACGGGATGAACATAATAAATACTAAATATATTGTTTTGATATTATAAAGTACTTGAACAATAAGAATTATTTTTAAAATTAAAGTAGTGTAATTTAGTTCAGTTCAATATGTAAAGTAATGATTTTAATAAAATATGTATGATAATTATGAAACGGTTGAAGATATGCCATTAAAAGCTTTTTTTTGCTTTGCTACTCTAACAAAAAAACTACAATATATAATTTTTTTAAGTGTTCAACCCTCCATCCACAAAAAATAGACTTCGTGGTCTGGATTGATGAAAAAACCACCAAAAGGCGGGACAATGAAGTAGGGAGGGTCCTTGTGTCCACTTCTATTGCTAACCCCATTCACTAATTTTATCACCTTAAGGTGGGGAAGTTTGTGTACCCTATTATACAATAAATGCATTTTATGTAATAGGAGGAGGGAATGGAGTTGCCAACAATCTTCATTGACAACCTCCTGAAACAAACACGCTGAGAAATATATTCAATCTATATGCAAGAATGGTTGATGCTTACATTCCTTTAAAAAGAACAACCAGTGACAAATCTAAGTTTGGGCTTGTTCGATTCTACAACAAAGACGATGCTGCTCATGCCACTTAGAGGTACAACAAACTTTGGTGTTTAGACAAACAACTTTGTCTCAAGGATGCTAGGTACGAGAGGAAAATGAGATATGATAAACAAAGATTGGAGTGGAGGAATAAAGGAGCACAATGGTCCAGTGCTTTTGAAGATAACTTATAGTTAGTAAAGGCAAGAAACTTACAGTCAGTAAAGGCAAGAAATACTAGATCCATATTGAAGGAAAAGACGTTATATGAGAAGAAAAGATGGATCATAGAGGCTACAAAAATCGACGATGATTGGGTTAAATGACGTCTAGTAGGAGTAGCTAAGCACTGCAACTTGATTAGTGACATCGAAGAAGCAATGAAACAGGAGGATGTTTACTATATCACCATCAGTTCATTAGGAGGAGCCAAAACTCTGCTACATTTCCAAAGTGAGCAAGATTGAGATCACTTCCTTATTAATGGCAGGGGTTGGTTAGAAAACTGATTTGAAATTGTACACAAGTGGTCCTATAGAGAATTTAATGTAGAAAGAAGGGTTTGGCTAAATGGTTTTGGTGTTCCTCTACAAGCATGGAATGTTGATACTTTCTCTAAAACTTAGGCATGTTGGGGCGAGGTGGTGAGTATAGATGATAAAACAAGTATGAGAAAAAATTTAGAGGTGAGGCATGTTTTGATCATAACCAATAATGATTTTATTCATCAAAATATTCAACTGAAAGTTGAAAACTTCATTTACCAAGTGAAATGCCGTGAAGGTGAATACCGGGGGATGAACAAATGGGAAAAAACTAGAGAGGCCCAAAGGAAGCAGGAAGCATTTGTAAAGGAAGGATATGTGGTTGGTACATCCTCTTCAGCGGACAGCCATGACGTTGAGAGCAAGAAGCTAGAGCTTAGCCCAGGAATGAAGGACCAAGTTGCAAAGATCCAAACACCAGGGAACCAATGGAAGATTGGGGGAGAAGAAGCAAATGGATGAGTTGGCATTAGCTTGCCAAGTGGACGAATCAAAGGAAGACACAAATGTAGAGCATACAATAATTGCGAACAAATGGGGAAAAATGGAGAGGCCTAAAGGAAGCAGGAAGCATTTGTAAAGGAAGGATATGTGGTTGGTACATCCTCTTCAGCAGACAGTCATGACGGTGAGAGCAAGAAGCTATAGCTTAACCTAGGAATGAAGGACTAAGTTACAGAGATCCAAACACCAGGGAACCAAAGGAATATTAGGGGAGAGGAAGTAGATGGATGAGTTGGCATTATCTAGTCAAGTGGACGAATCAGAGGAAGACACAAATATAGAGCATACAAGATGATAGGTGATAGAAAAGTAGCCTTATACATTAGAAGAAGGGTGTATCGCCAACTGGGATAGAAGATGGGACCAAATCTCACAATGAAGGGTATGATAGCATGGGAAAAGACCATGATTTTGAAAACACCAACCAAACCAACGTGCAACCTCGACAAAGGAAATCTTTCAAACTAAAGAAGAAATAGTCTCTGATGGATATGGGATATTCCACCAATAATTGCAACAGATGTGGAAAGAAGAAAGGCACGAAGATGGGGCCCTGTAAAGCCTTGACAAATGTTCACGCCACCTCCCTATCTACTTTGGATATCCAAAATAGAAATGCCCAGATTATCAAAAAAGCTGAAATGGTGATTAAAATAGGGAGATTAATGAGTCTGAGCTATCGTAAGAATCATATGGAGGAAATGAAGAAAATAACTGAAATGGAGTATTACTGCCATGCTGAATGATCTTGTTGAGATGACGATTCTGCTCAAAAGTGACTTTGTGTTATGCTACTTCTTGTTCATTTTTGCTAGGTCTTGTTGGGTTTTGCTAATTTTGCTGGTTTGGTATTGTGGGGTTTCACTGAGTATTGTTGGTTTTGCTGAGATGATGGTTCTATTGGGCAATGGCTTTTTAGTTATGTTAGGTCTGCTGATATTTTTGGGCTCTTTTGATTTTGATTGTTGATTTTTTTTATCCATTTTTGCCATGGGTGAAATTTTTTTGGGGGTGTTGATGCTACTATTTTGTTTGTCTTGAAATCTTATTGCTGAATTAGAGGACTTGAGAGAGGTATGTTAGCATGTTGGGTTCTAAGAGTGTTGGTGATAATCTTGGATTTTAGCTAGTTAAGAGGCAATGATAGTTTGTTAGATTTTTGTGACGTTATTGGTGTTGCTGGACATTTGCGATGCTGCTGGACTTGATAGATTTCTATGCTGGTACTGCTAGAGTCAATACTGGTTTTGTTGAGGCAGCTTTGATGCTAGTTCTATGTTTTGATTTAGTTGCTTTGTATGATGTTCTTACCATTCTCTATTGGTTGGTCTCTTGTCAACCTCAAAGTTTTCCTATACATCTTGAGTATGTTTGATGCATTTTTACAAAGGTTTTTCATTCCCTTTAGATGCTATCCATCCTTCTTTTATATATAATTTTCCTTTGTAAATCAAAAAAAAGTGTGTACCCTATTAGGTGTAGTGAGCACAAAATCCAGAAGCTATTTGTGTGAGGTGATCAGTGTGGAGTCGTTGGTCCCCGAAATGGTAAACCTAAGAGGGATGTGGCCCAACCTTAGATCGTAGCCAAGATTGACCCTACTAGGGCTTCTAAGGAAGAGCTAGGGGAAATGCAAGCCAATCCTTTGAAGGAGTCGACGTTTAGTTCTAGCCATGGAACCTTCGCGGGGACAGACGCTTGAGATGTGGAAATGCTCAGCATTGCTGAGGAAACTAGCTCTGATGCTGTAGTCAAGATTTCAAATTGTTGCATAAAAAGGGTAATTCCCTCAGAGGTTTGGTGTAGTAGCCCTGAATGGTCTGAGAAAGGGGTTAGCACTGGGACGATAGGTCAAAAAGGTGGTGTGAGTACCAAGGAGCTGGAAGAAAGCAGGGGTGCTGACCTACGAGAACCAGGTAGCCCCTTTGTGCAAGCTGGCTCCAATTGTAGGGCTATCTCTGCTGAAAGGAGTGCGAATATGGGTATTGGTGAGAACTTACACGATTGTGACAATTCTAAGTCTGGCACAAAGCACTGCGAGCAAAGTCATATACCTACCATAGGAGGAAAAATAAAGAAGAGGAAATTACTAGCAAAGCTAGGCCTTCTACTCATTAGTAAGAGTGGTGGCAAGGATAGGTACAAAAAGAGCAAAATCAGGTAGTTGAGTTAGATATCTTTGGTCCAATTATCCATTTTTAACTAGGATTTCTTGAATCGTAATAGTATCATCCATAAGGAGGTTGAGTTAATCCTTGAAACTAGGAGACTTATGGGCCTAAACTATAAAGGAGGAGAGGCTTAGATCCTATCTGCTATGATGGTCATAGAAACGGCTGAATGAAGTTAGAATGAGGAAAGGTTGGGGTGACCAACCATGAGGATATTATCCTGGAATATTAAGGACTGTAAGTGATAGAGAAAAGGAGAATGGTAAGAACGCTGATAAGGAGTAGGCACATCAAGATAGTGTTTCTCCAAGAAATCAAGTGGGTGGGATGTAATCTTGCTAAAGTTAGGTCTGTCTAAGGCAGTGAAGAGTTCGATTGGGTAGGGTTTAGTGCATCTAGAAGGTCAAAATAGCTGTCCTGTGTGTGAGATAAGGAGTTCCTTATTATACATCAAAAACCTATCCACGGGAATTATATAATCATCTATGGAGTTATTACCTGTCTTTGTATAGCATGCCCAAAGGTGTGATCTCTCAAATTGAGAAAATTCAAAGGAGTTTCCTTTAGGGTGATTAGGAAGGCCACAGGAAGATCAACCTGGTAGGTTGGGAGAGGGTAACCCAAAGTAAGGAATCTGGTGGTTTTGGTGTGCCTAACTTTCGTGTGAAGAATGCTTCCTTCCTTCTAAAATGGTGGTGGAGGTTTTGGAGGGAAAGGAATAGCCTCTAAAGGAGGGTTATTTATAGTAATTACCAAGGACAAACCTTAGATTGGCTCCCACGATGAAGGAGGATGAAAAAGGGTCTGCATTATGGTAGGATATCTTGAAGGAGGGCTCTTCTCAGGGGTTACTATATGCGGTTTTTAAGAAGCATTGTATATCAAGCTGGGGGATGGAACACAGATTAGGTTTTGAGAGAATGGTTGGGTGAATAGGCAGCCCCTGAAGGGGCAGTTTCCAAGACTATATATATGCTTTCAATGCAGAAGAGTGCATCTGTCCAAGATTTATTCCAAAGGAATTTGCAGCCTTCTCCTTAGAATTTGATATTTAGAAGAGGTCGACATATATGGGAGTTGAGTATATTGGTGCAGTTATAGTCAGTTCTTAATCTCTTTTAACCTAGAATAAGTAGCTCTGATGAGTTAAGGTGGAAGGGTGAGCAGAACGGGTGCTTCTCAACCAGGTCCTTTTGTTAAGCCTTTGAGCTTAACCTGAGAAGATCCAAATCCAATTTGGGTGAGGTTTGGGTGAAGGCCATCCCACAAAAAATCTATCTTTTCATTTGGATGCCTTTTCCCAGCAGAATCCCTTCTAATGTATTACTTGCCAAACGGAGGATCCTTTCTATCTCTTGCTCTTTATCTTGTGCCTTGTGTAGGGAAGGGGTTGAGTCTTCCACCCAATCATTGGTGGAGTGTTTCTGGCCCTGGAGGGTATGGTCTTCCCTTGTGTACTGGTGGGGTTTGTCTTATTTTTTTTTATTTGTAAAAAAAATATTTTATATCCACCACTCAAACGTGAATAGCTACACCTTACAACTCCAAAGGAGCACAAGCCATAGCCCAAACATGATACAATTAACAGGCTATCAACCCAAGAGATGGGATAAGGGAAAAAAAGGAACCAAAATGGTAAAAAACCAACACCTAAACAAAAACCATGAACCATCTCCAGGCCTTCATACTCTTAAGAGGACAAATTCCATGAACCATCTAACCTATTTTTGCTTACATTTCCTTCTATTTCCTCTCACAAGAACTTCATTGGATCTATACTAGCAATGGCAATTACACCAGGCCAATAAACAGTGGAATGGTCCCTCTGTCAAGCTTTCTCAACCAGATCCCCCTACCAAAATTGGTCTAGAGAAAGTTTATTTCTCTGGTTCTTATTACCCTTCCTTGGTTTACTGCTCACTCCACTATTCTTGATACTAAGCAGGTCTAACTCACCCAACAGTTTTCTCTTCTTTTTCTTTCCTCCTTTTGCAAACTGTTGGTTTTCACCACAAAAACCTAATTTTGGTAGGGGCTATCCATTTTTGTGTAGAAACCCAAAGCTGCCCATATCAAGACTGTCACCTTCAAAAGTTGTCCTATAAAAATCTTCTTTAGGCAATGGACACCTGACACTTTCTTTTGAGTCAACTCCAGCTTTATAGCCACACATTTCTCCCAAAGTACTGAAGTCCCCTTTTGTAGCTGGGTCCTCTTCTGTAGTTCCAACCAAGCTCCTGCATACCTGTCACGCCCTAAAACCCAGGGTCACGTGAAAATCCACCAAACACCAGTTTAACGAAAATAAGTTTTCATACATTTAAATCCACATGTTGAAATCAGAAGAATACCCAGCATGCGTCTCTTGTAAGCAGTAATTATCATATTCAACAAGGATAAATATATCGCCCTGAAGTGTACAAAACATGTCTTCAAGCAGGCATACAAAAAGGAAAAACTAGAAAAGTCTTCCGCCACCACAGGCACCACTAGATCAACTCCTCATGATCATCAGCCTCCAGACCTGAAAATAGTTTTACAACAAATCCCACACCATGAGTCGAAATCCAATAGAAACAGACTATAAAGCTGTAAAGCAGGATATGCAATCATATAGGGGGAGCTAACTCAACCACAGCCAAAAAGGTTTTACATCATAAAACCCCAACTTTTCCCATTAGACTCCTAAAGCCTCCAAAATGGTTTTTCATCCACAAAACCAAGCATTTTCACAATGCAAAAGTAATGTTTCACAATTAAGATAAAACAGTAACCAAAACGTTATTTTTCCACTTAGATCACACACCTAGGAAAAGAGAATGAATCCTATATACCAACTCTGTCACAAGGGGACAGAGGTAACAACTATAAACTCTTGCCCATTTTCCTTACCCAATCTCTACACATCATAGGACCGGTTAGGTAATGAAAAGTTCTATACTGAGCCACCACAACGTAAACGCTGACTTTACGGACTAAAATCGAATGATAAAAGCACCTACCACCTTCTTTACGGGAACTATCCCGAAGGACAAAGGTACCTTCTCTGCACACGTTTCTAGACTTCCACCGATGGCAACTCGTGCCAAATACCCGCTATCCCGGTACATCTAGAGAATCCTTTCAAAAATCATCCCGTAGCTCAACCACGAAAATATTTTCACAAAATACATGAAACATGTATATAGATCCATCCATCAACATGGAGATCAAACAAAAATATTTCAAAATATTTTTTTCCGTTTTTAACAAAATGTTTCAAAAAATGAGACTCAACCCCAAAGGTTAGCTCAAAACCTCCAAAATACCAAGTGTTGAGATTTTCATCAAAAATCACCATTTTCAAACCCACCTTTGAAAATCATACATTCACAAGCCATATAATGTAATAAACTAAGAAAAGCGAAAAATATGCTTTTTACCCGAAAGATAAGGTTTAAACATAAATATGACATTAATGTATTTTTTACCCGGTAAAAACACGTATAATTACATATAACACCCTTATACAGCAGTATGATCTAGAATCCTACCTCGGCGAGTGTGGCGCCGGGATTTAGTGGTTTTGAAAGTGTTCAAAAATAAGAGAATTCAAAGATATTTGAAAAATATTTTAACACGTTGAAAACCAATCTTTGAAAATTTCTTTTTATTGAAAATAGAGTCGCCACTTAGTTTTTGAGAAAAACTAAGAAAAACAAAAATGGCTACTGATATTTTAAAACGTTAAATAGAGAAAAAGAGTTCGAAGGCTAAAGTACGAATCGGGAAAGGTGTTAGGCACCCCATTCACCCAATCGTAAGGTTGACCTCTACTAATTATCATTGGTTCTTTAATAGGATTTCTCAAATGCATACAAATAAAAAAAATAGAGGCAAAGAGGGAACATCCAAAATCAAATATGAAAAATACATAACATATGTACATAGCACTCCAAATTAAGACAAATAAATGGATGAATTCCTAAGTCCTATGGTATCCAATTTCTAACTAAAAGATATATGGAGCACATCCGCATGCAATATTCACAAAAATAAACTAGCTATCATGATGTGAATAAGTAAACAAAAATATGCTAAAAAATATTAAAATTACCTAAATATGATTTGTTACAAAAGATAAACTAAACTACTCTAAACATGCTTTCAAGTAAACTAAAACATGGATTCACATTAATATGATGAATATTTAACACTAAAAGTAAAGAAAACTTATTAACAAAGAAAATAATGGTTTCATAGCAAAGAGAATTTAGAGGTTTGAAGAAAAGGAAAATAAAGAAAAGGTTTATTAAGAAAATTATTCTAAAATAAAAAAGTTAGAAGATGTCATTAAACTAAAGAAAAAGAAAACATAATTATTTACATTTTATGCTTTGAAAGAAACAAAAGAAAATAAAAAATTTTAAAAAAAAAGAGAAGAAAATTGCCATAATAAGAGAAAATTTATACTAACATTTACAGATTAATTGAAGAGACTTTTGTGATTTTTGAATTTAATGAAGAAAATAAGTGTTATGAAAAAGAAAATAAAGTTTTAAAAGAAAAATAAACAGTAACATTAAAATGAGTACTAAGTGGAGCATAATAAGAAAATTAGAACTAATAATAAAAAGAAAGAAAATGAAATGCTAGAAAAGAAAATTATACCACTATAAAGAAAAGAAAAAAAAATGGAAAATGAAGGCCAACAAATAAACATTAAGCTAATATTGAAAGAAGAGAAAAGAATAAGAAAAATAAATGCTAGAAAATAAGCATTAGATTAAATATAATGGAACATTTAAATAAAAGCTATATTACAAGAAAAAAAAAAGAAAGTAAATGCTAGAAAGAGAACATTAAACTAATGCTAAAAATAAAGAAAAATAAAAAACTAACAGAAGAACTTTAAACTAATTATAAAAGAAAGAAACGAAATGAAATAAACATAACTACTTAATTAGAAGGTATGAATGTAATATTGACAATTACATTCATATAATGTAAGTGTATTAATTATAACAATTAACAATAATAATAAGTTGTAATTGCTAAAAGTATGTTGGCACTAATTAATGAATAAAAAAGAGAATGACAATGTGTTATGTGTGGAATGTGAGGAAATTAACAACTAAGGGAGTAAAGAGAGTAACCAAATTACATGTAGCAAAACAAGATTAACTAGATAAATGAAAGGAATATACAAATTAAGATTGAATTTAACCCGATCACTCCAAAAGAGAGAGAATGAAGTTAGAAGGATCGGGGATCCAAACGAGATACCTAGATTGTCGAGGAACCCTCAAGTCGGGAATGTGCTTCAACGGTCCAATCCTCGGGTGGTGATCCAAGCAAGACTTTAATGAAGGTGTCGGGGTTCGAATCTCGGTATTTCGGCAGGGCTTCGGCGTTGAGACTCGGAATTGCTCGGTAACTCGGCAGAGCTTCTCTCACTAAACCTCTCACCAAAATTCTGTCCTCGAAAACGTATCAGAGGTACGGTATTTATAGAGTTCTTCAGCCAATGAGATGTTGTCACGTTTTTTGGACACATCAGGCCATTTGAAGTTGGCGGTCGCCACAATACAAGTTGGTGGTCGCTATACTTTTGAAAGGTTCCACAAAGTTCTATGGCGGTCGCCATGATGCAAGATGGCGGTCGCCATAATAAAAGGTGGCGGTCGCCATATTTGGCTAGGGTTATCAAAGGGTTCTATTGATGGTCGCCACAATGAACCTGGTGGTCGCCTTACTTGGGTAGCAAGTTTTGATGGTTCGATAAAATTTTATTATTTTGAAGGTTTCGGGTTTAAATACCGAGCTTGGATCACTTCCCGAGGATCGTACTAAGGCACCATTCCACCTCTTTGCATCATTGGATTCACCTAAGATTAGGCGGGGTCAAATTAGGGTGTCTACAGTTTCCCCTCTTTGATATAATTTGCACAGCAACGTGTAAGGCAAGTTATATCAAAGATCCAGAGACAATAGCTATTTGATCGAGCCGCCAATCTTAGGCCACAAGCACACAAGAACGCATATGATGTTGGTCATACTAGTATTTTTATCAAGCTGCCTATGTACCCTTTTGCTAGGGATCAGACCAAAACGTAGTTCATGGGGTAAGATGCAAGGATGTAAGATAAGAAATGTGATGTATGATAAGTATAGTGTAATGTAATGCGAGTCAGTTGAAGGTCATGAGGAGGACCGACAAGTCAGTTTAGGGTCGTGAGGAGGACCAACGAGTTAGTTTAGGATTGTGAGGAGGATCGACGAGTCAGTTTAGGGTAATGAGGAGGACCGACGAGTCAGTTTAGGGTCATGAGGAGGACCGACGAGTCAAACATCAAATTAATAGGTCGAGTTAAGACCTAAAAATTCGAGGCGAGGTGCGGGATAAAGAATAATTAAAAGCCAAGTTATGGCTTGAAATTAAATTTAGCGGGAAAGATAACCGCGAATTAATAGGTCGAGTTAAGACCGACAATTTCGGGGCGGGATGCGAGTTAACAACCAAGTTACGGCTTAAAGCTGGATTTATCGGAAGGAGAAAACACCTCCAAAAGATAAGGGTTTAAAACGCATGAAATTACTTTTGGAATTATTTCTAAACACACAAAATTTTCTCGAAGTATTTTTAAGAAACACCCGTTCATTTGCATTACTTGGGCGGCCTGGATCGTCTTGACCGGGTTGCTACTTATGACTGGGGGGGCTGCTCTTGCTACACTCTACAGCTTCATGCGGACCTTGACTCGGTTCCCCCAGGAGCTCAGCATCGGGGGATACTGGAGGGTCTGGGAGGTACGGTTTTTCATTTCATTTATTTCTGTCATCTGTTATTATCTGCTTGCTGACATCTTCTTATTTGCAGTTATGGACCTATGAATTCCTTGGGCTTCATGTCCCGGCGAACTCATCGGCAGACCCTCTGGTTATTCCCCGTGCAGCCCGGTGATCCCGAGGGTTGAAGGGGAAGAAGGCCGGGGCGAAGAACATCGACCGGTTTCGGGTTTCGCTGGACCGGCTAACTCCTGACCAGGTATCTTTATTTACTGCTTACTATTCTGTTCACTGCCTTCTTATACTGCTCACTGCACTGTACTGCACCACACTGTACTGTTTCTGTTCTCTTGTCTGCCCTGCACACTGTACACTATTCATCATACTGTGTGGCTTACTGTTCTTCGCATTGTACTGTATTTTAAACTGTTGCAGGTCCATTGGGATGTATGGAGGGGCGTGGAGGATCAGGCCGGCGCAGACTTGATGCGCAGTCGGGATATCATTTCTAGGCGGATCCTACTGAAGGGTCCATTTGGACGGGAGTACTATCTAGGAGAGCGAGTGGTTCGCCAGTCGCTCGGCCTGGATCACTTCCAGATCCCAGTGGTTCCTCCGGCCTGTATGCGCTGGACTGAGCATCTGAGCCGGGTCAATCTTCTCCTCGAGCTGGTAGGGACTCCCGCTACTGAGATGCTGGTGGTGGAGGGAGATTACACCGCCTGGGCCCAGGCCCATCTACTTGGTCCATTAAGACCCGACCCGATTGCCCCAGGTGGCCGGAGGTGGAGACACATGCCGGAGGCTGCTGATGCTGGCGCTAATGTTGCTGCGGGAGCTGGAGCAGCTGCTAGAGGAGTTGGTGCTACTGCTGCTGCTGGGACGAGGGGGCCAGAGATCCCATGGGATATCCAGACTGTTACATACGGCTTCCATTTCTTTCTACCAGTCCCTATTCCGCCAGCGCCAGAGTTTAGGGCTGACATCGGCCAGGTTAGTCAGCTACCCTTCCTTCAATCACCTGTTCTTTTTATCTATTTAATTTTCTTGAACCATTCTCTTTTGCAGGTTGATCAGGCTTGGTTAGACCGTACGATGCTGATGGTCACCGGCTTGAGGGTACTGGTCCGGTAGATGGATGCCTCGATGCGGGCAGCCGGCATCGCTTTCACACCAGTAGCCGTTGTGAGTAGCTTGCATGTTCTTTTCAGTTTTTCTACATTTTTTTGTCTTTATTCCGCTCTAAGTCTTGCTTCTCTCTTGATAGCCACCAGCTCCGGCTACCAGCATAGTGCCGCTATAGGTTCTAGTTGGGCCTCCTGTGCAGCCCTAGCCCTAGCCCCGGTTAGAGACCGTGGTTCCCGGGCATCTTCTCGAGCTCGTTCCAGAGGGTTAGTCTCATCTGCTTGGAGCCGATCTAGAGTTGTCTCTTCCTCTGGCAGTGACGATGGTGATGACTTCGACATACTCTTCAAGGATGATAGCTTGGAGGAGGCCAGCCCTTCCCGTCGAGTCTGCTCGAGACACATATGAGAGAGAGAGAGAGAGAGAGAGAGCTTCCCTCCTCCCAATTTTACTTATTTTTTGATACATTTATTTTGGTGGGCCTACGTGCCCGAGTTTGATACATCTATATACATTTATCTACTCCATGGGCCTACGTGCCCCAGTTTACTGTTTAGTGGGCCTGGGTGCCCCAATTTTTTACTCTGACATATTTGAGATGCATTTTGGGCCTTAGTGCCATTTATTACTTCATCTGTTCATCTGTTGCGTGATTTTTCTTTACTTGCAAAACCTTGTGATCGCAACTGAAATAATGAAAATTTTACGTTTATCTGAAAAAAGTTCCTAATTATTTAAATTTTTTCGATTCTTACAATTAAACAACTTTATTATCAAAACTCAAAGATAAATTTATATTGATCATTACTCATATTCAAAGATGGCTAAAACAAAGAAGGTGGCCGGACTTCTTAAAAGAAGCTGCCTACGTATCCCAAAAAGTGGAATCAGGCCATAATGTAGTTCAGCCTCGGTTTACTCTCGGATATTAACACTCTCCTTTTGTGATGCCCTAACTTTTGCCAAGGTTGCTTTTTCGGGTTTTCGGCCTTACGGGGTGCTATAACTTTTGCCTAAGTCACCTTTTCGATTTTCAACTCAGCATGCTTTTATTTTATCTCCATTTTTCTCTCAAGAGAAGTTTTTTTTTTTTTGAGTTGGTTCAAGTTGATTGGAGTGGAGAACGGGTTCCCATCCAAATCCATGAAGATTACAACACCCCAGTCATAATAGTCTTGATTAGATACGACCTGGCTCAATTCGGCTTGAACTTGCCTCTTTGGTCGAAAATAGGAGCCTTGATTTTCTTAAGAGCCAAGTCACTTTCTCTCAAGGCCCAGGTCTTGTCTTTCTTATTGAACGCACGAGCTATCCTCCTTTGGCATCCCTGTATGTGAAATAGGTTTTGTAGCCTTCTTTTACCGAATAAGAGAAGCACTTCCCTCAAATTCTTCTGCCATTCTTCTACGGGTTGAGCCACATTTTATACTTCTTGATCGTTTCAAAGAATTTTTATAGCACTAGGATATAGTTGTCTCGATCTTTGGACTTCACAATCATATCGTCTACATACACTTCGACTTCCTTGTGTATCATGTCATGCAACAAGGTAGTGGCAACCCTTTGGTAGGTTGCCCCTGCATCACGTGATAGCAGTAGGTGCCCCACAGTGTAGTGAATGTCATCTTTTCTCTATCTTCAGAGTCCATTAGAATCTGATTATACCCGGAGAAACCATCCATGAATGACAAGAGGGTGTACCCCGTTGTACTATCCACCAAGATGTTAATATGTGATCGTGGGTAGTCATCCCTCGGACTAGCCTTGTTGAGATTCTAAAAATCCACACAAATACTGATGCATCCATCATGTTAGCCACCCACTTCGGATATTTGATTACCACAAGGAATTCTGCGTTGATCTGTTTGGCGACTTCTTCTTTGATCATCAGAGCCCATTCTAGCCGTATCCTTTTCAATTTCTGTTTGTTCGGTTTGGCATCGGGATACGAAGGGATATGGTGTTAGATAATATCAAAATCAATTCTGGGCATATCCTCGTATGATCATGCAAAAATGTCTTTGAATTCTTTTAATAAAGTCATTAATTGTTCATGTTCAACTAAAAATAAAGAAGAACCAATTTAGAAAATTTGTAGGTTAATTTTATTACTCAGATTTATTGATAAAGTTTCTTCAATTATTGGTTAGGCACGCATTTCTTTTTCTCTTTTTTATTAAAATTTTTAATTTTTTGGGGACATCCCCTTCGAATTGAAAATTATTAGAAAGCGTACAAAATAAATGAAGCAACGCAGAATAATCAGAACCTTCGTTTATTTCATTGATATCAAAGAGAGCAGGGATTACAAAATTAAAAGAAAAAGAAAAGGGTGCACAGATAGACGTTCCCTTAAACTTGACATCCAACTGATCAGAACAAAGCAAAAACTTATAAAACTTCAACTTGACTCGAGACTTGAATCATGCAAAACACAAGAATTTAAAAACCAGTTGTGACATTCGGTGCAGACGGAGGTGGAATGACCTTATTGTCAATGAGATCCTGAATGTCATGGCGGAGTTTCAGACAGTTGTCGGTTGGGTGTGCATGGCTCTGATGGTATGAGCAATATTGGGTGGGATCATAGCGTAGCGGTAAAGGGTTAGGAGGTGGCAATGGATCAAGAAGCTTTATCAGCCCTTTCTCGATAAGTCGATTCAGGGCCGTGGTCAGAGAGATATTAAGGGGAGTGAAAACTCTCCTTGGCATTTTCAACTGCGACGGCTGGTTGTTTCTGGAAGGAAGTGATGAAGGTGAAGAATTCAGTCGATCTGATTGGGGGTTTAGCAAATTCACCTCGTTAGAGCGAGATGCAGGGTTAGGGGAAGAGGTGAGATGGTTTTGGTTGTTGGATGGGTAAGGTCTTCTAGGCTTTTGGTTTGGCTCAGCCTCATCGATATCACCAGACTGGATGGCATCTTCTATCTGAACCCCGGCATCAAACAACTGTGCGAATGTGGAGAGCAGCTGCGTGACCAAATAACGCTTCAGAGGAGATTAGAGATTCTTGACTAGAATCCTCACCTGTTCCTTTTCTGTTGGTCAATTTGTCATTTTGGCTGCCTTTCCCCCCCTCCACCTGGTCAAAAAGTCCACAAACGACTCTCTGCTTTCTTGACGGGTGGTCTCCAACTCCCGAGTGGTTGCATCTAGCTGGACATTATAGCTGTACTGACTGACAAATGCCGTAGCTATGTCCTCCCAGGTTCTGGTCTTTGCTACGTCGAGGGAGAGGAACCATTTTTGGGCTGCCCCAGAAAAAGATCGGTGAAAGAGCTGGGCCTTCAAGTGGTCATCAATTCCCATGGGGGAGAGAGTTCCAACATACATCCTCAGATGAATTCGGGGATTCGGTGCCATCAAACTTTTCTATCTCTGGTATTTTAAACTTTTCGGGCAATTTGGCATCTGAGAATAGGCAGAGTCCCCTTACATCCAGCATATATTCCTCTACTCCCTTTGTCTTCCTCAAAACCTACTCCATACGGTCAATTTTCTCCGCCAGCGCAGACTCCCTGGATTGAGCAGTGTTCTCTTCTTCTATCACAATTGGGCGTGGGACTTAAGGTGGGACAGCAACTTGCGGTACGTATTGTCCCGAGTTATCATCCCAAAAGTCTTCGCCATTCTCATTTGTGTCATCTAGCTGTCCATTTACAACGGGCATACGGGCCTGAATTGCCCGGATCTGCGCCTGACATTGGTTTTGAGCTTTGGGTATGCTGCTCCACAGCTCTTTGTATCTCAGTAATAGCTCTCATTAGAGCTGTCAAGTTCACCTCATTCTTTGCCATTTCAGCTGACTGTTCGAATACCCTACAAAGTCTACCTAATCCTGACCTCACCCAAATGTGTGCTGACTGTATTCTTCTCGACCCAATGGTAAACTCACAGAGAAAACCTAGATCCCAAAATCAGAATAACTAGCATCAGACACTTCCCGGGCAAACATTATGACAACAGATAGCAAATATCTTGAATACCCAAAATAGCAAATCGTGAGCAGAAAAACGCGAGACTAAAACAATGCCCCTATCAAGTTCATGCTGGCAGCATAACAACAGGGTGACTCAAAAACTAGAATGATGGCTAAGATGGGGGATCAACTAGATTCTAGAAGGAAATTTTACCTAAAATGGGGAAGCGGACAGCAC
Organism: Heliamphora ciliata; assembly: GCA_032360265.1. NCBI lineage: Eukaryota > Viridiplantae > Streptophyta > Magnoliopsida > Ericales > Sarraceniaceae > Heliamphora > Heliamphora ciliata. The sequence continues at coordinate 34,173 of JAUMHN010409433.1, forward strand.
TTCAGCAAGGAAACAATTCTAATTCTCAGGAGGTTGGTTTAATCTAGGATTCTAACAGAAAACGGGAAGCATAACGGTAAGAAAAAAGGACTAACTCTCATGGGTATGCCAAGAGTTTTGAAAAAAATGAGCGTAAACAAAGGCAGAGAAAAACCAACAATCCAGGAAGAACTCGAAGGAGAGAGAAACTACCCTATAGGCCTTAAAACGAAACACGGGCATCACCCTAAGAAGAAGACTACGGTGTGAAAATCGAACATGGAGAGGAACAAGGTCTGGGTAAAAACCCGAAAGAAAAGCTAACCTAATCAACAAAGGATAAAAGAAAACCTGAGCCGACCCCAGAAAAGAATTACCTAATCCAGACAAATAATCCTAACAATACGCAAGCAAAACATACAATAAAGAAAACACATAATCCTAACAAGGTCAATAGCACCTAAAGGAGAGTTCTAAGTTCACTATATGCGAACGACCGATTTTGGTCAATTGAATAAGGTACCTTCTGAATAGAGCCAGGTATATACCTCCCATGCAGAACATAGTCAAAAAGTATGCTCAAACTCTTTTACTGCACTTATAATAGCATATAGTCAGTAAGGGTTGCGCGCCTTCCCAACAATTCCCGAAACGGATGTACGTTCAGAGCGTCAGGTCGATCAAGCAGAGGGGTTTGAAGAACAATGCATATGCATGCGAAAATGCAAATGAGAAGTTTTTTATTAAGAAATAATGATGCTTTCAAGTCTAGCCCTCTTATTTAGTTTTAGAAATCAGTCCCCAGCGGAGTCGCCAGAAAATACTATGGCGCTGGGATTTGGGGGTTTTGAAAGTGTTCAAAAATAAGAGAATTCAAAGATATTTGAAAAATATTTTAACACCTTAAAAACCAATCTTTGAAAACCCCTTTTTATTGAAAATAGAGTCGCCGCTTAATTTTTTAGAAAAACAAAAATGGCTACTGATCTTTTAAAACGTTAACTAGAGAAAAAAGATTCGGGAGCTAAGGTAAAAATCGGAGAAGGTGTTAGGCACCCTGTTCGCTCAACCGTAAGATTGGCCTCTACTAATCATCATTGATTTTTTAATAGGATTTCTCAAATGTATACAAATAAAGAAAATAGAGGTAAAGAGAGAACATCCAAAATCAAATATGAAAAATACATAACTTATGTATATAGCACTCCAAATTAAGACAAACAAATGAATGAATTCCTAAATCCTATGACATGTAATTTCTAACTAAAGGATACATGGTGCACACCCGCATATAATATTCACAAAAATAAACTAACTATCATGATGTGTATAAGTAAAATAAAAATATGCTAGAAAATATTAAAATTATCTAAACATAATTTGTTACAAAAGATAAACTAAAATTTTCTAAACATACTTTCAAATAAACTAAAACATGCATTCACATTAATATGATAAATATTTAACACTAAAAATAAAAAAAAACTTACTAACAAAGAAAATAATGGTTTTATAACAAAGAGAATTTAGAGGTTTGAAGAAAAGGAAAATAAAGGTAAGATTTATTAAGAAAATTATTCTAAAATGAAAAAGTTAGAAAATGTCATTAAACTAAAGAAAAAAAATCTAACAATTTACATTTTATGCTTTGAAAGAAACAAAAGAAAATAAAAAAAAAAAAGAAAAGAGAAAAAAATTGTTATAATAAGAAAAAATTTATACTAACATTTAAAGATTAATTTAAGAGACTTTTGTGAATTTTGGATTTAATGAAGAAAAATAAGTGTTATGAAAAAAAAATTAAAACTACAAAAGAAAAAGAAAATGAAGCTTTAAAAGAAAAATAAACACTAACATTAAAAGGTGTAATAGAGAAGCATAATAAGAAAATTAGAGCTAATAATAAAAAGAAAGAAAATAAAATATTATAAAAGAAAATTACACCATAAGAAAAGAAAAGAAAATGAAAAATGAAGGCCAACAAATGAACATTAAGCTAATATTAAAAGAAGAGAAAAGAATAAGGAAAATAAATACTAGAAAAAACGCATTAAATTAAATATAATGAAACATTTAAATAAAAGTTATATTACAAGAAAAAGAAAAGAAAGTAAATGCTAGAAAGAGAACATTAAACTAATGCTAAAACTAAAGAAAAATAAAAAACTAACAGAAAAACTTTAAACTAATTATAAAAGAAAGAAACGAAATGAAATAAACATAACTACTTAATTAGAAGGTATGAATGTAATATTAATAATTATATTTATATAATATAAGTGCCTTAATTATAACAATTAATAACAATAATAAGTTGTAATTGCTAAAAGAATGTTGGCACTAATTAATGAATAAAAAAGAGAATGATAATGTGCAAAGTGTGGAATGTGAGGAAATTAACAACTAAGAGAGTAAAGAGAGTAACCAAAATACATGAAACAAAACAAGATTAACTAGATAAATGAATGGAATATACAAATTAAGATTGAATTTAACCTGATCACCCCAAAAGAGAGAGAATGGAGTTAGAAGGATCGGGGATCCAAACGAGATACCTAGAGTGTCGGGAAATTCTCAAGTCGAAAATGTGCTTCAACGGTCCAATCCTCGGGCGGTGATCCAAGCAAGATTTTAATGTAGGTGTCGGATGTTCGGATCTCGGTATTTTGGCAGGGCTTCGACGTCGAGACTCGGAATTGCTCAGCAACTCGGCAGAGCTTCTCTCACTAAACCTCTCACCAAAATTCTGTCCTCGAAAACGTATCAGAGGTACGGTATTTATAGAGTTCTTCAGCCAATGAGATGTTGTCACGTTTTTTGGACACATCAGGCCATTTGAAGTTGGCGGTCGCCACAATACAAGTTGGTGGTCGCTATACTTTTGAAAGGTTCCACAAAGTTCTATGGCGGTCGCCATGATGCAAGATGGCGGTCGCCATAATAAAAGGTGGCGGTCGCCATATTTGGCTAGGGTTATCAAAGGGTTCTATTGATGGTCGCCACAATGAACCTGGTGGTCGCCTTACTTGGGTAGCAAGTTTCGATGGTTTGACAAAATTTCATTGTTTTGAAGGTTTCGGGTTCAAATACCGAGCTTGGATCACTTTTCGAGGATCGTACTGAGCCACCATTCCACTTGTCTTCATCATCGGATTCACCTAAGATTAGGCGGGGTCAAATTGGGGTGTCTACAGTGAGTCAAAACTCGATGTCTCAAAAATTAAATCTCGTCAAAATGAGAATCTGTCCAGATGGGTGCGAAGCCTATGTCCCCGATAGCAAGGATCCACAAAGAAATTAACGAAAAATCAAGCCCCGGGCCCTCAAAAGCTAGAGAGAAGACAGAGAAACGAGAAACTTAGCTTCTAAGAAAGGTTTAAAACAAATATCTCAGCCCCTGGGATATTTATAGAAACGCCAAAAAGGTACTGTCCAGTCGATCGAACCCCCATATCCAGTCGACCGAACTCAAAATTTTTGGTCCAGTTGACTGAGCCAAGCCCTCTAGTCGACCGAACTACTGGGCAGTGTGTTTTTCAATGTAAAATAGAGTTTTTGGTCCAAACACAAGCCAAACAAGCCTCTACCAAACCCCGAAAAGCATATAACACATTTATACATGCTATTCTACAACACCGAAGCATAAATCTTTCATAGATGATATTTATGTGATAAAAGAAACACGTCAAACATGAATAAATATATATCTAAAATGAAACGGTATAGAGTCTCACAATACCTTTTCTGAGATGTTTACTTCTTTCATGTCTTCATTTGAGTTCTCAGCATTAGCATCAGTAACTAATTCCTCTACTTAGCTAAGCAGTGCCATGTCACCTGCTATCTTCTCCATAGGTTCTTCTTCACCATGGTTGTGCTTGGAGTGTTCTTCAATGGCTTGTATGAACTGATCCTGGATTTCCTCTTCCTCTATTGTGTCTTCATAGTCCATCGATCCCCAATTAAGAGGCTGTGCATCCACCCATTGGGTTTGGTTTTTTGAGAGCCTACACCATCAGAGGAATTTCCCTACACGTATAACTTTTGGGAATTCTGCTCAATACATCTTATAGAGTGTATGATGTTTTCCACCTTAAGACTATAGATCTTATTGATAGGATCCTCAGCTTGAGTGGATACCAATACCCTCCTTGCTTCTATGTCTTGTCTTTTACTAGTCTTCTCGTCACCACCTATTACTTCACCCCACTTACTTCCTACGCCCACGAAGGTGGAATCATTTCGAGCATGGAGTGGAATACCCTCAACATTTAACCACACTCTTCTAATAAGATTTGATTTAACCACTCATGCACTACCTCAAACCAATTGTCCAACCAATTCTTTGCGTCTAGGAGGAAGAAGTATTTTACCTCTGGATCAAGAAATTGGAGCAGGACCTTCAAGCCCCCTATTGGTTTTATAGTGATGTCAAAGACTTCGTTTGCTCTCATAGCCACTTATACACTGGCTATAAGTACGGTATCCTTGATTATCCCTACCGCACAATATTTCACCTATTCCTCATTCACTTTCTAAGCCTCAACAATCTCCTCACATAATTCTTCAGACTCAATAGCCCTATGTTTAATCCTCTGTGTTTCTTTTTGTATTTCTTTATGAGAGGAGCTAGTAATACCCCACACGATTTTTCTCTACGTCTTGCAAGGATCAAACCACCTCAAGCTATTTCACCTATTCGAGCCCTGCCAGGCTTTACTAATTGTCAGCATGTTGTCAAACCACCACAAACTATTATACCTTGTAATAGCCATGGCTACATCCGAAGGCTTGTAGAATCTTACAAAACCAAACCTAGAGTTGCTTTGTTGCCTCTTTCTTAGGATGAAAGCATCTGCCACTGGTCTACACTAATTGAACATGTTGCGTAGCCATGAACTGTTAACTTAGTCTGGAATAGTATCCATAAAGATTATGGGATAGTTCTGATGAGATTAAAACCTTAGGTCACCCATATGCGTTTTGGATCAAGCATTCATTACAACAAAATAGAACAAGCACATAACATACACAAATCTGTCGAAGACCTTCTGCTAGTTTCAGCTTATCCGCTAGGGTTTGAAATTTGATTGGAGAAAAGTCAATTCAAAAAAGATTTGGAAGGGTACCTTCGTAAATTAGGAGAAAAATGAGCAACCCGAACCTTCAATTAACAACCCAAGACTCTCTATTAGTATCTCAAAGCCTTCAATCATCAGCCCAAAGTCTTCGATTCGCAACCCTACCCTTCAATTGTCGACCTAAAACCTTCAATTAAAAGCCCTAACCTTGGTAGATCTGAATGCATACTTTGAAATGAAAACCCTAGAACCTTCGTTAACAGCCTTGCTCCTCCACTATTCAAGCTGATTAATTCATAGTTCAGTTGTGGCTCTTTTAATGTTGACATGCATGATGCGGTCGAAGTCATCCACGTCAAAATCGACGATGCTCTTCTTCTTCGCCTGGCTTCCAAGAACTCCGACGTTGTTAGAATGATTCAGTAATAGGCCTGTTCTTTAATGCGATTATCTTGGGTTTGTCCTAGCAATCTCTAGAGCCTACTATCCTAGTAGAAGGGGTTAAAAGGTGGCAGTTTTGCTAAATGTATTTAGGTTAGTGTGGCCTATGCTTCTATTTGGGTTATATGGTTCGCAAGGAATATAAAGGTGTTCTTTAGTGAGGAAGTTGATTAGAGCTTAGCTGTTGAGGAGGTTAAGGTTAAAGTTGACTTGTGGACTAAATCCTAGCTTCATCCCTCGACTTTTTTGGTCCATAACTTTCTTTTCAACATCGAGGCAGTGAGAAGCCTAAAGATTGAAAGGTTAAAGTGTTCCTAGGTCAATAGGTGCTACCCTTTTATGTTGAAGGTTGTCACCCTTGTAGTTCTTGGTGCTATGATGTGTTGTTGTGTTGAGTGTTATGTAGTGATGGTATTGATCTTGTTGCTTTGATGGATGGGTTGCCTTGTTTAGTTGAGTGCTTTGCTGTGTATTAGATTTGCTGGCTTTACTATCATTGTTGGCTCTACTATCATTGTTGGCTCTGCTAGATTTTCTGGATTTCTATGTTGTTGTGATTGAGTTGTTGAGTTTTGTTGCTATGATTGGTATATGTTGTTTTTATTGATTTGCTGAATGGTTCTCTATGCAGAATGGTCTGCCATGCCGGGTTGTTGTAATGCTTGGTTTAGCTGTTATGTTGCATGAAGGCTGGTGCCAAGCTGAAAAAGGTTATATGCTGAGTGCTGCTAAGTTCCTGGGTCATGCTCAGTTGAGGTTTTGGTGTTTACTCGGAGTGGCTGTGCTGGGTTTCCAAAGATTGTTGTTGTGCTGCCCCGGGATGTATTGCTTTTGCTATTGCTGATGCTCTAATGTTTTGCTTTTGTTGCCCTAAGTGCTATGCTACTGAGATGCTTTTAGTTTGAGCATAAATGTTCTGTAATTGCTCTGTTTTGGTCTCATGGTTTAATTGTTGGTTGGTCTCTTGTCAACAATAGGGAGTCCTTTATTGGTTCATCTAGAGGAATTTTGTTGCCTCTTTGTAAGGGAGTCCTTTCCCTTTAGTTGCTATTCTTTCTTTTAATATAAATTTCCATTTACCAATTAAAAAATTAAAACAAAACAAAATGCTTTTTAATATAATATATTTTTTATCGACTAAAAGAATATATAAATATCAGTTTGAAACACAAATAAAACAAAAACAAAAGGGAAAGGGCTCTCTGAAGGGGGAATTCACCGACTAAGGTTTTAGGACTTCGAAGATTGAAGGTATTCTAGCTTCGATTTCTCTAATTCCGTTGTAACTAAGCTTTATTTTGATGGAAAGAGAGAGAGAGAGTGTGTGTGAAGTATACTGAGAAAGGTAAAGAGGTAGTGGAAAGCTACGAAGTACGGGTTGAAAACAAGATGTAGAGGTTTAGATGTTCAATGTGAAGGTCATAGAACCCAGGTAAACGTAGCTACAATCTTTGTTGATCAAATTCCGGAGCAAGTGCACCAAGTTTAGCTGCGAAACATATTCAATCACTGTGGGCGTGTAGTAGATGTCTTTATCCCAAAGAAGAGGAGACGACAGAGTAATAACAAATTTGGGTTTGTGAGTTTCTAGGATTATGGAGATGCAATTAATGTCACGCCCCAAACATTGGGTCACACGAAAAGCCCACGAACAACCACCAAAACTGCCCAACACAATGGATGTAAACAATGAAGCCCAAACAAGGCTAAAACCGTTATAAAAACTTACTACCAAGAGTTTAGTTGATTTAAAAGAGTAGCGCAAAAGACTACAATTACGATCCCACAAGCCAAGACTTTAAAAATAAAATACAAGTTTTTAAATAAGAAAATCTTTTCCTTTTAAAAGAAGCTTAGGCCTTTCAAAATCTCCCTTGAAGCACAAAAGTTTGAATGAAGTATAAAGCATTTGAAAACTCCGTTTATAAACCGTTGAACCCAACAACGAAAAACGTAGTAAGAAACTACGGAAAACAACAACTAACCCATGGTTCTCTCGAAAGCATTAAAATATGCATACATCCATAAGAATTATATACGCATTACAACATGTTATATCCAACATGAAACATATACAGAAAGGTATAAACAACCTATCAAGACAAAACAGAAGTCTTGTCATCAGCCACCTCCGGGCACCCCAAGGTCAATCTACATGACTACGTTCACTTGAAAAAAAATTTATAACAAAATCTCACACCGTGAGCCGAAACCCAATAAAAATAGACTTTAAAGCTATAAAAAAGGATATGCAATCACATAGCATATAGTTGACTCAACCACAGGAGGCAAAAAGGTTTTTCATCCTAAAAACGACAAGTTTTTTCATCAGGCTAACACGAGCCTCAAAAAGCTTTTACTTGATAAACCCCCACATTTTCATCCTTAAAACCATGCATATCAACAGTACAGATATCATGCCACAGTTAAGGGAAAGCAGTAAACAAAACCTAATTTTGTTTACCTGGATCACATAATCGGATCAAAACGTTATTTTCCAACTCACCGAAGAAAATAAAACGATAAAAACAGTATTCTCCACTCGGGACACACAACCAAGGAGAAAGATAAAATGAATCCTATGTACCGATTCTGCCACACACGTAGACAAAGGTAACAACTATTGACTCTTGTCCATTACTCTATAAATGCTCAGGGCCTGCTAAGTAATGACAAGTTCTATACGGAGTCACAACAATAAAGCCACTCACGGGGCAACCGACTTTTTACAGATTTCCACGGTCGATGGGAGAAGCACCCAAACCACGTTTACGGGGATTAACCCGAAGAACCGTAACGAACCTACTCTGCGCACGTTTTTGGAAGTCTACTAAAGAGCAATAGAAGCCAAACTCAACACACCCATTGTCACAGTACATCTATGGAATCATTTCAAAATTCGCCGTAGCTCAACTACGAAAATATTTTCACAATTATACATCAACGTATATAAGGATCCATCCGTCAACATGGAGATCAAATCAAAGCATTTTAAGATATTCCATCGTTTCAATGAAAACGTTTAAAAGCTAAGACTCAACTCTGAGGGTTAACTCCAAACCTCAAAAACACGTTTTTCTCACAATTTCATAAAACCTCCATTTTCAAAATTACCTTTTGAAAACTACGGATATCAACACATCCGAATCATGAAATAAACCAAGAAAGGCATAAAAACATACTTTTTACCCAAAAAATAAGGTTTAAACATGAAAACACATTTAATGTATTTTCTACCTAGTGAAAACACATATAATTGCACGTAATACCCTTTAACAATATTAAAGTCTAGAATCCTACCTCATTAAGCCAAAAGCTCAACATCTCAAAAATTGAACCTCAACGAAATGGGATTCTGTCTGGATGAACGTGAGGCCCCTAGCACCAACACCAAGGATCCACTGTCCGACTGCTGAAAACCAAGCCCTGGGTCCATGAAAAGCTAGAGAGAAGGTAGAGTAAACTGAAACTTACTCAAGAAGCAACCAAAATCTGAGAATATCTTCCAAAAGCTTGATATTTATAGCCCACACCAAAATATAAGAGGTCAGTCGACTGACCTTCCCCTTCCAGTCGATTGAAAACCTTCTGGATACCTCAAAAACCATCCACCGCCTCAAGTCAATCGACTGAACAGCCCTTGTCAGTCAACTGAAAGCCCACTGGAGACCACATAGTCGACTGGACTCCAAATTCAGTCGACTGAACTACCTTACAGGACACTCAATCGACTGACTTAACCCCCTCAGTCGACTGAAAAGCTACTGCCAACTGAAAAAAATCTCCAAAACGTTTTTCAAACTCCGAAACCAACCAATCGAACTAACCTTTTCAAAAACCATGGATACACGCAAGGCCAACAACCTTTGAATCCAATTAAACGCAACCAAACACGTTTTAAAGACGTTAATTCCAACTCCCCACCAATACTTAAATCATTTTCAAAATGACACGGGCCAGGGTCCCATAACTCTCCCCCTCTTAAAGGAATTTCGTCCTCAAAATTCAACACTGAAACTCAAGCCAATCACTGTCCCGCAACCATCAACTATCTCTAGTGTAAACCCAACGATACCGCACAATAACATAAATGCCCCAACAACTGAAACCCCAAACCTATCGTTATACAAGGTAAACACGACGTGGGGAGTCAACCTCCATACAAACTGATCGCATAGCAAGTTCCACTGGCACCACCGTCATCCATGAAACATCGGATCAAGATCCAACTCATGCTGCCAAACGTCGAAACATAACTCTCACTAAACACAGATCACTCTGCTGACAAACACAAAGCAAGAGACCAATCCACCGTGGTACTCGATCTCAACCACTCTCTATGCTCGAACATAGAGACTACCACCTCATTCTTGCTGCCACATACCAGCTCAGTCGCATCTCACCATGCACACCAAGGACTAACTCATCCAAATACACTATGTCAAACCCTGACATCGGTCACTTGAAGTTACAGGCTCCACAACTTTACTCAAGTTCTTACGATCACCAAACGACCACCAACTTGATACCACCTTGTTACCCTACTGATGCTAACAATGCCGTCATTGAGGGTAACACGACATCCATCCGCAAGCAACAACACAAACATCTAACTTCCAAGAGAAACTCACTTAACTCAGCTGGAATACCAAGGAATACACTTCTTCTAAACCTTCATCCTCAATTCGATCTTCCTTCACGAACGGTGAGAGAAACACTAGGTGACACACCATTATCCCAGACAAGGTGCCACACAACCGAAAAACTACTCCGGCATCACAGCCACAAGGTCTCTTGACCCCTATGAGTCACTTGACCAACATGTCACGCAGACAGAACATCTCATAGGCATCCAACAACCTATATAAACCCAATCAGGTCTCTTGTGCAACAACACATCACTACACAACTCAACATCTCGCTATCCGATCACTGATACCAAGGCTACAAGCCAACCTCAATTCAAACAAGATCGCCGTCATCTGGCAGAACAAACACGATAACTATCTTTCGACATCAAACTCAAACTCATAACTCATAGATCAATTCCTTGAGTCCACAACAATAGAATATTCGAACTCCAGACTCGCCCGTTAATTAACCAACTAAAACTTGCCTCTTACACGCAGCAACTTCTTCTTATGTAAAACTCATCACGGCCCTTTTGTTCTAAATCAAACAATCACGTTCGTCTGAACAGGTCACGCCAACCAAGGGCTCTCAAACATTGAATCCTTTCTAACTCGTACTTTATCACATTCTCGGGATCACCATCCGAAACAAATAACAGTTATACCAAAACACAACACTCACCGCAGTCGATAACCACTCCTCGACTCTACAAACTCTGAACAGTTCCAAGCCCTAAACAGGACCGAATCCAGACTCACAAAAGTCAATCAGAAACCCACCATACGCATATCACAACGGCACTGTTCTGACAAAATTCTCGCTCTACCAAGAGCTAAAAGTACAACCATACCCGCACAGTCCAGAACAAGCTACACGCAACGGTTGACAATTCTCAGCTGATCACTGTAGAAAGAGCACTACATCTCAACACCAATTCTCTTGTCACAAGAGCAAACACAAGCAGTCCTAGTCCACCAACTGGACCTCACAGAGCACATAACCCAAATGGTTCACTCATGATGCATCACAAGTCATACTCCGACTAGATTGCCACAGCCTACTATGCTTACCAACTCATACGTACTCTTTTACAGTCTTCCACCACGGGATAATACTAACCCCATCATGCAATTCTTTACGGTTCCCAACTGCAGAAGCAATTGGATCCCAGGTCACACACACACAAATGCTTAACTTGCACGAAGGCACATATCCATGCACAACGCATCGAAACCACGAAGAATCAAGCCCACAATCACTTAATCACGACGATACAAACTTCCAAGGCACAATTCGAAGGATCACAATACGGATACCAAATCCACAGAGATTTGTAGTCTCAGTACACAACCAAAACCCAAATCAATCAAGAACCCAGCATCTCCCTCCAATCAAGATGAAACAACTCGCATCAAACAACCGTCTACAAAGAAACTCTCTCTCCATCTTGAGAAAAGATAAGGGTCAACAAGAAACTATGGCCCAACATCACCGTACTCCCAGTACTCATCAACACTTGGCCTCTTAAGAACCCTATAAACGTTATCTTGAAGCCACATTGACCACTTTCAAACAGCTGTCGTCAACTCTTATCACGGTGCTCAAACCATTCGCTACACCAAGCTCCCAACTCTTCGACATCATTCGCACACCTACGAATACCTTTAATCTGTATACCTTGTACAACACCTCTCATACCATAGGATTACAAACTCATCCTTAACGTGCACAGAGACACACGTCTGCTAGGAAAATCACAACCACGTCATAGCCTTGAGCCCACTGCCCACGCAACTCACATAGAAAGCACACGGCACCATACAAAGGAATCCAATCCAAAAAACCCTTCATCTAGAGTTACCAAGAACTCTCTTAACCATGCAAACACCTTTCGCACTTCCACTCTCAAAGCGCACATCGATTACAGGCATCGTAACCCACGATTTTTCACTTATCGCCTTAGGCTAGCCAAAGCACACGGCACATTGCTGAGCCTTATTACTCCACACTTTGTTCCCATGGGCGAACAACATACCCATCTCTGAACCTAAGGTGGAACACAAACAATCTCCAGACATATCACACCAGGATACATCGTCTCAGCACTAACCAACCACACTCTCGGACTCACCGACGATCCTTTTGAACCTCATGAACCCAGCACAGTTTCCAAACACAAACTCTTGATCACTAGGTTAACAACCTGATCACACACCTGCGTTCTCGTAGGACTCCCATAGAACTGTTACTCATCGCATGTTAGAATCATAACCTGAACCTTTACACATTCCACTATAGTCGCGGCCCATGCTCTTCCCAGCATATCTGCAACTCCTACTCCTCTCCATAATCTTGAGCTCACTCACTTGGAACTCAATTCTCAAACCTCAAGGAGGTAGATAACGTCCAAGGTCATCAGAACTACTCAGACTTCCAACAACATCCTCAGATGCTACTCTGACTACCGTTAACATCCTGCTGACCACCATCAACATCCAGACTACTAGGAAATACCTCCAGAACCACTTACGTTCTGCTATCTCTACATACACCCAGTCAAGGATTACTACGCTCCCATCCATTATGTTCCCGCCTATACTCCATCCTGAGTACACGGCTCATGACATAGCACAGCTCACACAACCAGAACCATATACACCAACCCCGAAAGGGATTATCACTATTCTCAAATCCAATCACAACAACTGATTTCCCAGGGTCTCCAACACCCCATCGCCCCTACTCACGAGGCCGTCCTTAACACAACTCTAACCTCCAATAGCATACTCTCAAGAGGAGTTAGCTATCCAAGCCAAAGCCATTTACCATGCTTCGACCACACATGAACAAAACTCTGCTCATACCAACACTTAACGGTTTACCAACCGAGGCCAACCTCACTTGGCTAAACCCAACTCACTAATGAGTTCCACAACATACCAGGTGATCGACGCTCAACCCATAACCTTATCTCTGTAACTGATAGCAATCGAGTCGCACATCCAAGACCCAAATCACGGTCTCGTCGTCTCGAAGGGTGTACAGGATATATATAAAGAAAACATGAAACACGACAACCTAAGGTCGATCAATCATGTTATTTCTAACACATACCACATAATCATGCTAACACATAGCCATAACGATTATACAGACACAACACTGATACCGAGGAGAGCCAACAAGAATGACTTATCACTTTAGATAACCTACACAAATTCCTTGCTAGAAATCACGTCCGCAAAACGAGTTTCTAACTTGGCTCCCAAGTTTGTTAATCCAAACGCCCGAAGGCAAGATTAATTAATTCTAAGGTCTAACCTCCATGCTCACATATACACGGCATCAATAACATGCTCAACAATTAACATGCTCATGTTCCAAACACATGCAACCAAGCACACACACATCCTCACAAGATAACACACCCACTTTCCACAGCTCATTGGTATTCGAACTCAGAGTTCTGATACCAAGTTATCACGCCCCAAACACTGGATCACGCGAAAAGTCTACGAACAACCACTAAAATCGTCCAACACAACGGATGTAAACAATGAAGCCCAAACATGACTAAAATCGTTATAAAAACGTACTACTGAGGGTTTAGTTAATTTAAAAGAGTAGCCCAAAGACTATAATTACGGTCCCACAAGCCAAGCCTTTAAAAACAAAATACAAGTTTTTAAATAAGAAAATCTTTTCTTTTTAAAAGAATCTTAGGCCTTTCAAAATCTCATTCGAAGCACAAAAATTTGAATGAAGCATAAACCATTTGAAAACTCCGTTTATAAACTGTTGAACCCAGTAATGAAAAACGTAGTAAGAAACTACGAAAAATAACAACCAATCCATGGTTCTCTCAAAAACATTAAAACATGCATACATCCATAAGAATTATAACATGCATACATGGTTCTCTCGAAAGCATTAATTACAACATGTTATATCCAACATGAAACATATACAGAAAGGTATAAATAATCTATCAAGACAAAATAGAAGTCTTTTCATCAACCACCTCCGGGAAGCCCAAGGTCAACCTACAGGATCACGTTCACCTAAAAAAGGTTTTACAACAAAATTCCACACCGTGAGCTGAAATCCAATAGAAACAGATTATAAAATTGTAAAGCAAGATATGTAACACATAGCATACAGTTGACACAACCACAGGAGCCAAAAAAGTGTTTCATCCTGAAAATCACAAGTTTTTTCATCACGCTAACACTAACCTCAAAACGCTTTTACTTCATAAACCCCCAGATTTTCATCCTTAAAATCATGCATATCAACAGTATAGATATCATGTCACAGTTAAGGAAAAGCAGTAATCAAAACCTAATTTTGTTTACCCAGATCACACCACCGGATCAAAACGTTATTTTTTCACTCGGAACACACAATCGAGGAAAATAAAACAACAAAAATAGTATTCTCCACTTAGGACACACAGCCGATGAGAAAGATAAAATGAATCCTATGTGCCGACTCTACCACACACATGGATAAAGGTAATAACTATAGACTCCTATCCATTACTCTAAAATCGCTCATGGCCTGTTAAGTAATGACAAGTTCTATACGGAGTCACAACAATGAAGCCACTCACGGGGCAACTGGCTTTTTACGAATTTCCACGATCGATGGGAGAAGCACCCAAACCATGTTTACGGGGATTAACCCAAAGGACCGTAGCGAACTTACTCTGCGCACGTTTTTGAACTTTCACCAAAGAGAAATAGAAGCTCAACTCAACACGTTCACTGTCATGGTATATGTATGGAATCATTTAAAAATTCACCGTAACTCAACTATGAAAATATTTTCACAATTATACATCAACGTATATAAGGATCCATCCATCAACATGGAGATCAAACCAAAACATTTTAAAATATTTCATCATTTCCATCAAAACGTTTAAAAGTTGAGACTCAACCCCGAGGGTTAGCTCCAAACCTCAAAAACACGTTTTTCTCACGACTTTCATAAAACCTCCATTTTCAAAATCAATTTTTTGAAAACTACGGATATCAACACATCCGAATCATGAAATAAACTAAGAAAGGTGTAAAAACATACTTTTTACCCGAAAAATAAGATTTAAACATGAAAATAACATTTAATGTATTTTTTACCCAGTAAAAACACATATAATTGCACGTAACACCCTTTAACTACATTAAAGTCTAGGATCCTACCTCGTTGAGATAAAAGCTCGACGTCTTGAAAATCAAACGTTGACGAAATGGGATTCTATCCGGGTGAACGCGAACCCCCGGCATCAACACCAAGGATCCGCTGTCCGACTGTTGAAAACTAAACCCCGGGTCCATCAAAAGCTAGAGAGACGGTAGAGCAAATCGAAACTTACTCAAGAAGCAACGAAAATCTAAAAATATCTTTCAAAAGCTTGATATTTATAGACCACACCAAAATACAGGAGGTCAGGCAACTAACCTTCCCCTTCTAGTCAACTGAAAACCTTCTGGATACCTCAAAAACCATCCACCGCCTTAAGTCAGTCGACTGAAAACCCACTGGAGACCACTCAGTCGACTGGACTCCCAAATTTAGTCGACTGAACCACCTTCCAGGACACTCAATCGACTGAAAAGCTACTACCAACCGAAAAACAACTCCAAAATATTTTTCAAACTTTGAAACCAACCAATCGAACTAACCTTTTCAAAAACCATGGATACACGCAAGGCCAACAACCTTTGAATCCAATTAAACACAACCAAATACGTTTTAAAGACATTAATTCCAACTCCCCACCAATACTTAAATCATTTTCAAAATGACATGGGTTAGGGTCTCACAATTAAAGCCCTTGAATATTACAAAGGGGTATGGTGCCTAAACAAGAAGTTGGTAGTAAAAAGAGTGTAAGAGGAGATGAGTAGGAGTAAAGATTGCTTTAAACGGAGACCTATCTCTATAGAGGGCCAGTTGTGTAAGGGGTAGGTTATACCCCTATTTTGGCATCTCAGAGAGATGATCCCAGAGTTGAAGTTCTATCAAAGGAAAGGATGGAGTGATTGAGGCCAAAGAGATCGGTGAGGTCTGGGTCAAAAGCTGTTGTGATGGGTAAAGTGAAAGACCATAACAACATAGTTGCCATTCAAGAGGCAATGAGGACCGATGAAGTGTATGAGATCTTTATTAAACCATTGAGTGGGTCGAAAGTGCTTTTCTAGTTCCTCGACTCTAGGGAAAAAAGGTCCTTCATAGAAAATGCTAAAGATTGGTTGGGTAACCGATTCAGGGAAGTGCATGAGTGTAGCTATAGTGAATGAGACCTATCAAGGAGAGTGTGGGTGTTTATATAAGGTGTTCCACTTTATGCTTGGAACAAAAATACCTTTGAGTGGATTGAGGCCAAATGGGGCGAAGTAATTGGGGTTGATGATTTGACCAGCATGAGGCAAGACGTCCAGGTGGGGAGAGTGTTAATATCCACTAAAGTAAAAGGTTCTATTTACAAGTTCTGCCATCTCAATGTAGAAGAGTTCATTTATTCCATTCATTATTCTGAACAAGGTTTCTAGAAACTTTATGTGTGGGGTACTTCTAATGGTGTTAATGGTGGTCCAGTTAACAAATCTCTTGGAGTTATGATCCAACCTCCTACCCCGGTTGCTAAAGAGTCTGCGAGTGAACATGAGAAAGAGGAAAGGGAAAAGCAAGCTCACATAGTTGGGGAAGAGAAGAATTTAGAGAATTGGTCCCTTAGAGATGCAAAAAGGAAAGAGTTCGAGGATGTGGATATGGCCAGCCTCGTTGAGTAGTTTGTATCAAATGTGGAAGCCAAGAATTCAAATTGTTACTCTTTTTGGGAAACACACTTAATAGGTACCTTTAGAGGGGAGGCTGAAGAAGCTTTTGTTAGTTTGCTGGGAGTAGTCTAGCTTCTGGTTGGTAAGAGGGTTCTCGATTTTGAGTTACTTTTTGCTGGGGATCAGCTGTTGGGGGGTCTCCTAGATCTTTCATAGTTAGTGTTTCTTGGTGGCCCATGGCTTCTTTGGTTATAGGGATATCTCTACTTCAGTTTTTGTTCATTTCTATGCATTTTTTAAGGTTTTTGCAGCTACAGTTAGGCTCCTTTTGGGGACGCTTAGCATTAGATGAAATTTATTTGACTTGTGAGGTGTTAGTTTTCTACGCAAACTTGGAAGTCTATATTAGTCCTTTTTTAATAGCAACTACGGAGTTTTATTTTGGAGGAGAGTTTGGTATGTGCTCTTCGATCTAAGTTTTTTGTCCCAGCACTTGGTTGAGAGTGGAAGTTTTTTCAGTAGGCTCGTGATCCTTCTAACCTCTTTGGTGTAGCAAATAGCCTTGGTGTGATCTAATGTGGTGGTGAATCTAGGCCAAATAGTTGTTGGATTTGCTGAGTTTGGGCTAGTGTCTTTCTCTGAGCTTTGGTTGTTGCCGTGGTTACTGAGGTTCGTTGAGTTCTTTGTTACGTTTTGGTGGGTTTTGCTGGTGCTGATCAGTGCCTGGTCTAGTGATTGGGGTTTCTTGTCTTTAATTTTTTGTAAGTTTTGCCTTGTCTTGTGTGGTCTTGTGGTTGGATCAGTGCTTCTTCTTGGAAGCGTAGTAAGTTTCCTCCGTAGGTCGGAAGGTTTTTTATTTACTGGGTTTCTATGATTCTTATTTCCCCTCGATTGACTGTGGTTAATTATTTGCTTGTTTGGGTATAAGCTTGCCTCCCTTAGGAGGAGAGGCTATGTTGTTTTTGCTTAGGTTGGGGTATTAATAAAATTCATTTTGTCAAAAAAATATATATATAAATATATCATTTTTAAAAACTTATATCATTATTTCAAGTTTTATAATTAAATATCTATTAATAATATTAAAAATTATATACTTGAAGTTTTTCTAAAATGCTTACAATGTTTTAAAACTCTTTATTATTTTTTGAGATCAAAACCTATTTTTCTTTAAGTTGATTTCTGTTACTCTCCACTCTTGTCATACTTAGATAAGAAAGTAATTATTTTATAAAAGATATTTTTTAACAAAAAAAATTGATGTTTAGAATTTGCATCTCTTAATGCACTCATATTTATTCCTATGTTTATCTTTATATGTGCCAAAATTGTAGTATATAAGTTATACAAAAAATGCTAAAAATATAAATAATTTAGCCTAACACCGAGTTAAAACATACACTGGATATACCGATGCTCAAAATTTCATATATAGTGCTTATCAATCTAAAAACTATATTTAATCATAAACAATTATAACTAAGAATAAAATTAAATTTTAATTATGTAATATATTGAATTACTCATTGATGACTACTTTTATATTTTTAATTTAATCTATTCAACAGAAAAAGAGATAATTAATTATTAGTACCATTTTAGAAACTTATCTTGAGATAGGTTTCCATCACTAATTCAATAACCCAATAGATCTTATATTTAAATATTATCAAAATAATGGACATATATACCATTTATACATGCAACAGGTTACATATAAATAGACTATGTATAATCTTTCTTTTTTATGTGATTTTGATTTTCGAATGGCTATTATTTATGCCAATATATCCTAAGGGTGCACAAGAGACCCGAGAAATCTAAAAATCGAACCAATAATATTGATTTGGTTTTCTGGTTAGTCCGAAATTAACTCGAACCAACTTAAAAATCGAACCATATAGATCCGATTAAAAATAAAAAAATATTAATCATTAGATTACGTATATAATTATTATGAAATTCATATAAAAAAAATAAAAAGTTTTTTAGCTTTACAAATTATAATAAAAGAGTTATTAGATAATTCTTATTTATTTGTTACATGTCATTTATTTTTGTGAATTTTTTATTAGATATTTGTCATTTGTTTCACTGAATAGTTTGTAAAATAATTATTCTAATATTTTATTTCATACTTTTATTATACTGTATGGATATTAGCTTTTATTTATTATTTATTTAAAATTTTAAATTTTTTATATAATAATTATTTTTATGCGCGCAAAATAATTTTTAAAATCTAGGAAACTGTGATTTCAAATTGAACCAACACGATTTTATTGGTTTCTTTGGTTTGATTTGGTTCTATAAAATGATTGAGTTATTTCTTGGTCTAAAAAATTAAAACCGATGAAAATTGGATCGATCCTAAATTTAATACGAAATGGAACCAAACTGACCTATTTACACTCCTAATGTATCCATACTATATTTGAAGATATTACCATTTGCATTAATATCTACTTTATTGTGATTTTGACTTCACTTTATAATGATCATTATTTACGCCAATATATTCTTACTATATTCACACAAAAAATATACTTTTAGTGACTAAATATTTAGTTGGAAAAAGTTATTTTTTGATTGTCAAAATCTTTTGCCGACCAAACATATTGGTCACCAATTTAGTAGGAAAAACCTGGTCAATAAAGACTTTCCCCGACCAAACACAAGTTGGTCGCCAAAGGTTCACAAATTTTCCGACCTATTTTGTAGCCGGCAATGTATACATTTGCCAACAAACATAATTAGTCACAAAAGAATTTTGGTCGGCAAAAGTGTGAATCTTCGGCGACCAACTTGTGTTCGGTCGACTAAAAAAAAAGAAACCATTGCTAACCAAAGCATTTGGTCGGCAAAGCTTGTTTTTTTTCGACCAAATATTGTTGCCGTCTTTATCAAATATATATATATATATATATAGCATTTGGTCGGCGTCTTTATCAAATATATATATATATATATATATATATATATTGTTGTCAGCAGAAAATCTTAGTTTTTTTATGCTTTTTGCCAACCAAATAATTTGGTCGCCAAAAGTTATTTTTTAACGACCTAAAATTTTGATCAAGATGTAACATAAATTTTACATTGACGATAATTATTATTATGTACGAATGTATAAAAAAAGTACTAACTAGTACAAATAATTACAAATTCACGAAATAAACTTGTAATTTATATACAAATAAATTTGTAGTCAATAATTTACATATATTCAAAATGATACGTAATACTTATTTATCAATGCATCAAAAAAATCACATTAGAGTAAACTATTAACAATTCATATAATAAACATATGACCTGTGCATACAAAGATTAATAAAAAATTATTATCCATTCTACAATCATAAATGCTTTAAAAAAAATTTATAGCACATAAACCACCGCTAGTTAAATGAAACTCCATTAAACATAGAAGTACCAAAAAGAATTAAAATTCTATGCTCATTTCTAACCACCAGCTTCAACTAACTCAAAACGTCGACCTCTAGTGATTCTACAATGTCAGGTTTTATAAGCGGCTTATGATACTCGGTGTTTCCTACTTATCTGATAAAGCCATCCCCATCATCTCATAAATCTTCTCCCAAGTTGTAATGGATTCTCAAGCTGCATCAATCAAAATATCCCATTATGAGCAAGTGAGTATATCTCATCAATCCTCCAAATAAATATACATACTAGTTAAGATGACATCTATAGCTACTCATTTTCCATCAAGAAAGAAATAAAGAAAGACCAAACTGAAGGTAATCAAGTAAATATTGATAAAAACAAATACAACTATACAAGGCGGTACCTGTGATAAAAATAAATACAAGGTGGTACCTTATCAGCATACCATGACAGAAAAAATAAAGCTGGTCTACCACATTTCCCTGCTGCATTATCACCTCTCCTAGAAGAAACAATTCTTCGTGGACTTTGATTACCAACAAAAACAAATAACTCAAATCACTATTCCATTTAAGGTCAAAGGAATACAATATTCACTTGACTACATTATTATAAACATTGACAGAACTTACAAAGAGAACTTGATCAAAACTCTAGTTTACTAACAATTGAAATCCACATTTAATTAATTAATGCTAACTTGACAAAAACTAGAAAATCTTGAAGATGTGAGAACGTGATCTTTATAAAGCAATGATGAGTGAGTTATGTGATATCATCAATTGTATAGTAATATCACATTATGCCATATATGTTTTTTTTCCCTAGGTCCTCTTTCTGTCATTTTCCAATAAAGAAAAAAGTCAGTACTTAAAGACAACATGGAAAAAACTACTTGGCTTCGATATTCAAAAAACCATTAAACAAACAAATTGGCAATGCATATAAATTTCTATTTATAATGACAGATGAGGATAAATGATAGTTGAAGGTTACCATGTGCGTGGGGTGCAAATCAACTTACCAATGGCTACACAGATTTCTATTACTTTGAAGGTGCTCGATGCCAACTGGCATGTGCATTTCTATACGGTGAGGGTGTACTCGATGTCCCAACTGATAATACTGAATGCCTACTCATCTTTTTGGGAAACATGACGCAATTTGTTAAATTTATGAAAACAAAAAATGTATTATGATATCAAAGATATAAAAGCAATAAAAATAGAGAATGAAGTAATGCGTGAATTTGCTTGTATAAAAATGAAGTCTATTGATACATAAAAGGATTATGATTTCCTAGACTGCATAAAAATTGTAGCAAAGTGAAGAACCTGTTTGCATTAGGAAATTGCAGTAAAACAATTCAGGAAATCACAATGAGAATTGCACACAATTCAACACCAATTCAAAAGACACAATTTGCACACAATTCAGAAACTGTTTATCTCAAAGTTGACAATGTCTACTTATGCCAACAAGAACATCAAAGGAATTGAAAAACGTAGTTAAGAGAATGACATGATAGAAAATTCAATAAATAAAAATGATCTTAATCCACTCCAGTATTACTGATGCCTTCAATTACTGGAACACTAACTCAAATTATGAAAACCCAATCACCAAACACTAAATCCCAATTTCTCAATGATTATCAACACCGGAGAACTGTATAATCTAACCTCACAACCAAAAATTTCATCATCCTTTTATTTTCTTTGGTTAATTTTTTATTATTCTAATATGCCTAATGGCTGTCCAGTACCCCCCATTCTCTTTACTTTATACTCTGTTTCTTTCTTTTTCTCATTCCTTCCTCCCCCCTACAACGCTGCTCAGCATCTCATCTTTGTTTTTTTATTCCTTTCTTTTCCATTCTTCTCTACTCTTCTGCACATCAACATTCTTTAATAACACTTGTGGCAGCCACTTTTTTGCCACCCAAACTAGCAGCAATTGTCATCCATATGTGAACTAATCCTTTCACATAGTCCCTATCCTACATAAAATAACTTATATACTCACAAATACATGCATATATACATTTATAACTCACAAAAAATAACACACAAGGCTCGATAAATCTAACATATCAATATTATAGCCTCGACTGCACCCCAAATCCCATACCCATGCCTCTAAATGCCAGTAAAACCTAGATTTCTTTTGCTCCTATATTAGACCCAATGCAATCATCACACTGAACAAAATCTAGTGACACATTCAAGCAATCAAATCTCTTTCTTCACACACAACCAAAATGGCAACCAAATTCATGACCCAAGCAACCCAAATGCCACTTCTGTGACCAACAACAATGTCAAGATTCAAGAACTTTTAGAGGCTTCCATATTCAAGAAGAACAAGATAAAAAAAGTCCCTTTGTCTCATCTCTATATATTCTATATATTCAATCAGCACATAAAAGAAGAAACTAATCCCTTGAACAAATAGTTGTATGGTTTTTAATTTTATTTATAATTCTAATTAAAAAATAGTTGTATGGTCATTGATTATTATATTAAACAAGAGATTCAAGAATCACAATAACATTAGGTCTCTCGATTAACTTATTATAAACAACCAAATTTGGTCTTAGTTTAGAGTCAACCATCGTTCTAAAATATCCAGCAGCATCATCAGGTAGATTATCTTTAACGCGAGACTCCATCAACAACACAAACGCATACTCATCCGGGCTCACCCCCTTTTTGCCCATCCCTTTGTAGTTCCTCGGCTTCACTCAACATGCCATTGCCACACAATTATTCAATCAAAATATTGTAATACAAGGTATCGGGACGACATCTCTTCTCACCCATGTTATTGAAAACTGCAATTGCATCCTTAAACCTCCCTTGGGCGCAATACCCATCCACAATGACATTAAAGCTCCCCAAGTTCACAGCTAGCTTCCTGGGTGGATTATGCTCTGCCGTCATTTTATCAAACAGCTTCAACGCCTCATCAAACTTTCTATTATTGATCAATGAATCCAACACGGAATTAAATGCGACCGCGGTCATCCTAATCTTGGAATTCTCTCCCACTGCCTCTTCGCAACACTCCATAGCCTCCTCCTCCATTCCTCTCAAGAAATAACCCTTCATCAAGTTGCCATAAACAACCCCATCCAAAAAAGACCCTCCAAGCTTTCCTTCAATTCATCGTAAAGAGAAAAAAAGAAAGAAAAAAATATAAAGCTCATTCAACATTAGAATCCCAAAAATCTGATTATCAATTAATTAATTCAAAGGGAACAATTATAATCATGTTAGGGTTTACATTTGGGGAGCGAGATGAAGGAGAGAGAAAGAAAAGAGAAAACTTACTTGGTATTGGCGGTCGAACAATGGCAGAAGACGTAGGGAATGGTGATGGCGCAACAGACGACAGCGGCGCTCGCTGCGGTGGTGCGATGTACGGTGGCGGCAGTGCAAAGCGGCACTCACGACGACGGCACAAGGCGGCGCAGGCGACGGCTGCGCATATGATGGCGGTGCACGGAGACGCAGGTGACGGCGCTAGCGGCGTTGGCGACGACAGCGCAATACAACTGGAGAGGGGGAGGGAAAGGGGGAGAGGCAAGAGAGAGGGCGACAGTGAATTTCTCCCGCCTAGGGTTTGGTGGTCTATGGATTTGGAAAGTGGATAGTATCCTCCTATCTAAGATTTTTTTAGTAAGAGAGGAAGTAGAGCACCG